>JARJLF010002756.1:0-29663 GCA_029378395.1 Mycena leptocephala | reverse complement strand
ATCCACTCGCTCAAATTCACCAGATCTACCTCCTGATAATCCACCATCACCTCCTGCATTACCACCTTCTCCTGTTGGTGGTTGCTGCACGTCGCAAGCACCACGGTCAAACAACAGAGCATAGACCTGCAACAGAATGGTGGAAAGCTTAGCCTGCTTATGAGAGCCTCCTCCAGCTGTTCCAAGTGATGAAGAGGATAGCAGTGATGATGAACTGCTCCTTCAGCCTGGCAGTGCTCTCGTTGTTGCGCATGAAGGTGATCCTACTTGTGAAGTGCTTCAGGCAGCCAATGTCGCTTCTGTGCAGTCAGCTCAGTCTGCTGTTCATTCCAGCAATCCACGCACTTATCATGAAGCACTATGACGAGAAGATGCACATCTTTGGCAGGATGCAGCAGTATCCGAGATTAACTCTCTTCTTGAGAACTGCAACATGGGATGTTGTTGATGCACCTCCTGGTGTGAAGCCCATTCGATCCACAATGGGTCTTCGTTATCAAGCACAAGTCTGATGGCTCTATCGAGCGCTACAAGGCTAGACTCGTTGCCGATGGTCGTGGACAGCGCTATGGGATTGACTACAATGAGATCTTTTCCCCAACTTTCAAACCAGCCACTCTACCGCATTATCTTTTGCTCTGGCCGCTCAGCATGACCTCAAACTTCGCTCCATTGACTTCTCTTCTGCCTACCTGAATGGAGATCTCGAGGAAGATGTCTATATGACTCAACCTGAGGGATTTCCTCAAGGAGAGCGTGGCCAGCTTCTAAAACTGCGCAAGTCAATTTATGGACTAAAGCAGGCTGGTCTTGCAATTTATACTCTATGTCAAGGCTCAGCTGTTGGCTGGAATGGTGTTGCAGGAGCTCCAGAAGATACCAATGACAAATTATAAGAAAAGGGCAAGAAGGGCTAAAGCTCGGACAAAGCAAGGTGCTTTGCACCCAACTGCAGCGACTGTCCCACCACCCCACCAGCTACCCCCATAACCACCTTCTCCGACCTGCCGACCAGTTCATATTCCCACTCAGCCATCACCTACACCGCAGTTATTCACAGAATCTTATTCCGAGCAGATGCAAGGCTTTGTTGACACCCTCTTGCTGATTACACCCGATCCTGAACCACTGGAGCTGGTCAATCCACAGCAGTCATCCAATGACAATGGTAAAAATTTTATCCAGAACACCTGGTCAGAGCAGTTTGTCCTCTTATGATACCATTGACTGGAACTTAAACTACCTCAGCTGGGTTATGCCATCCCCTTCAACAATTCTTGCATCAGGACTATTATCGAACTAATGGATGAAATGGAGTGTTCGACCAAAATATAAGAGCGATAGATGCATGTATTGTAGCAGCTCCAGAGTAACAAGATGGTTTGTGCTCACTGAAAACATGAATAATACTGTTCAAAGATTACTGCATTAGGACAATTATGCGACTAATGGATGAGATGGGGTGTGCTACAAAAATATAAGACTGCTAGAGGCACATATCGTAGCAGCTCCTGAGTGACAAGATGCTTTGCGCTCAAAAAATGAATACATATTCTTCAGGGGCTCTTTGCGAACAGATTGACCAGTACAACTTGGGTTCAAGTGAGTGAGTGGCAATGAGCGGTACTTGGGATGAAGCTTACTCCTACCTTCCTTTGGATCTTTTCTTTGCTGACATGGGTTCCAGGTCCTCCTTACCTGCTGCCACTACTGGCAATGAGGACCCGTGTGATCCACCATCTTGCATCTTCAACCATGGACATGAAGACACTCTTTGTTGCAGCATTGATGGTCTTGCAGCATCTGAGCCCCGCAAAGATGAGCTGCCGAGAGGGGTAGGGGCAGAGCTGTTGACTAGATAATTCCTCAGAAGGAGACATGGGATTAGGAGGGCAGAGGCTCTGGCATCTGTGCCACATTTTTACCTGTGGCACAAATGACAAGCCAACAATTGGCTCGGCAGTTGGAAAAGATCGCTGACAGATAATGACCATGTGAGCTACTCCATCACAAAGAGTCTTAAAAAGGCCAAGGCTGGTAAACCCCGTGATGAATTTTGGGATAGATCTAGAAGGCCCAGGCCTTGGTCTAGCGCTTGTGCAGCAGACCAGTGCAGATGATATCTTTGATGGGTGTTGTATTGTATTATTACTATTAATGTGCAGAGAAGCTCCTGAAGTTCAGGGAATCTTTTGTATCATTTGGCACCTCTTTACAGGTAATTTTCCAGCCCTTGTGCCAGCTGTTTTTCACTGGATAAGAGGTCATGATGCATATTAGACAATTTAGTAGATTAGCACTACCAAATAAAAAGTATGGAACAGACAAGTCACTCGTTCACCTCCAACAAAAAATGAAAGAAACCCCTCGCATACTCTCTGTCAGCTGCACCAGGTTTGTCTTTGTCTTCCTCCCCTGCCCTTGGATTGTATCACATGGATCCTTACACAGTAATGCCACACGCTTGACAGTGGAATGAAAGTGATGGAATGGCAGAGAATTTATCCCTGTAGGCCTGGTCTAAGGTATGTGTTAGGTTGATGATGTGAAGCTCCTCGAGGCTACATCATGACCTGGAAACAAATGCGAGCAACACGTCAAATGACGGGTAATGGACATATGTTTCAGGGATTTGCAGAATGCAGAGAGCCGGAAGAGTCATATAGGAGATGGAGAAAATATCAAACAACAAATGTTCGTCAAAGTCATAAAGCGAGAAAATCAATGACTCCAAGTGAGGAAGCATAACATGTGAGAGAGTGGCCAGCCCACATCACATGCGGCTCACTGCGCAATGTAGGAGGGCAGGTGTCTGCTCCAAGATCTTGCACAGGTTGCAGTACTCGATATGGTCGCATATAAGGGTCGTGATTTGTTCCCATGGGAAAGAGAGATCGTTATATGGATGGAAATTGCAGAGCTCGAGGGAGTGCAGAAGGGGGACGGTTTCTAGCAACATGATCACAGGAGATTTATTGGCATAAACATGGTCTACCAATAAGGCAAAGTGTTTGAGTTGAGGCATCAGGTGTTGCAACAGCTCGAACGAGTCACCCCTCAGAGTCACGCTAACGTCGAGGTGCTCCAAGCAAAAGAACTGAGGACTGATCCCACAGATGAACAGCAGGAATTCTGAACCAATGTGAGTGACTCTGTGATAGTCTAGCCCATATTTTAACAAGAGAGAAAGAGAGTGGAGACCAGAACACTGGAACCAGGTTTGTGCCATCATCAACTGTCTGTCGAGTGTTATGCTGTGTAACTTCAGTGAGATGGTGTGCCAAAGCATGAGAAGAGACAAGGTGATGTTTCTCCAATAGCAACATACTTGGGCCAGCACTGTAGGAAGCAGACATCCAATGGGGGAGGGACAGTCAAGGGCATGGATGAAGATTTCAGCCATGATTTTGTTCAGTAGAGTAAGGACTAAGTATTTGCAGCCGTCAAGCTGCTTTGTCAAAGACTGTCTTTCAAGCTGTAGTTGCAAAATATTGGTGTCAATTTGGCCAACACGAGTGCGGCATACAAGTGCTGCTCTGTTGAGTTCCTACACATGGACAAACATGTGAGATTCGTCGCCCTCCTACTTATATTAGTTTGCTGCTTACATTTTCGCTATGGCACTGTTCCTTATCTAAATCCATCGTCTCTTCCTCTTCCTCCTCCTGTTCAGCACATCGTCTCTTCAAAGGCTGAACAACATGTCGTTTGTTCGAAGAGACATCTCGTTTATTTGACTGCAGTTGTTGAACACATCGTTTGTTGGATGGCAGGGGCTGCGTGGACTGAGCCCAGGATTGCCGTGGTTGAGAGCATGGGGCCCATTAGGGCTGACTGGACTGGGCCTGGGACTGCCGGGTCTGGGAATGTGCAGTGTAAGCCATTGTCACAATTGAAAAGTGAAAATCTCCCAAAAAATCACTTTGAGAGAGTGGAGATCAGTAAGGTAACAGCCGGAGATGATTGGAATTGGTAGCACAGGATGTGCGAAGGAGAAAACCTGAGAGACTGCGTAAGCAAAAGGAAAGAGGAAAGGTGGGGTGCCCACGCGTTCCCATAGCTTATACTTCCAGAAATCACAAAGCAAAAGTGAGTTCACAAACATTTCTTTTTGGTTTCTTTGAAAGAGAATTGAAGTGATGATTATGATGTGATGATATCAATGATCATGTGTGGGAAGGTTTGACAAATAGACCACAGCAAGGAAATTGATGCTACAATCTTTGTAAGCAGATCGCTGTTGTGTGGTTAAAACTCAAGGGCCTAAAGCTGAAATAAGCATCAAGGCCATAAGCAAATCCAGAGTTCCGTAGATTGAAGTAAAACTTACCAAGGAAGAAAAATAAATGACAGAAAGGGGTGCAGACAACGGGCAGGAACACGCTATCATTCTGGCGCCCCATAGTGGCCCAACTTGGTCTTGGACCATCTGGAGTTCCAGATGTCTGACTTGGTGTCTCCACATCCGTGGATGGCTGCAGTGACTTCTGGGAGTAAAAAATCTCAAACAAGATGCTGAGCTTAAATTGGAGCATAATCAAAGAAATTAATAGAGAGTTTGCACAAGCCATCTGAGCCACCTGATGGCTGTTTTACGTTGTGCAAGCTGGTGGCCAGTGCCTAATAGATGGCTGGTGAAGCAAGGTAACTCTGAGGCTTTATGAACTAAATTGAAAGCAAAACTACTATCTATAATCTCGTGCAGATTGAAGGAGAACTCACCAAAAGAAACTTGTCTTGGACCGTCTGGGAACATGAAACATGATAAAAGTCCTAAACACAGTGAGAGAAGTAAGGTAGTTATAAAGCGGTATTGTAGTTGCAAAATGTCAAATGACACAACATGTGTAATAAGTACAATAGGAGCCCAGCTAGGTGTTCAAGATTGCAGGATAAGGTTGTAGATGTTGTGGGTCTCAGGAGAAGGCTCAAATAGACAACATTTGGTAACTCTCCCATGAATGTGGGAACACTGATCATGAGCACGCTAAATTGCACGAGGCTGCCAACTGAGGAGAACACGAAATATTTGCGGTGTTCGCATCCCAGGCAGACCATGAATATGCATGTGCTGCCATTGCACAACTGCTGGAGTTGGGCCAGATGTTCTAAACATTGCTCCACTGTCAGAATAAGAGCCATAAAAGAAAAAAGGGAACACACCGCAGTGGTAGTGCCGGTTTGGTAATCCTGCTGCTGCCTAGCCATGTCCTTTGTGTGCCTAACCATCCACTTTGGCCATGCCAGGAGTTCTGCACCCAGTATCAGGCCAGCTCTGTACAATGTAATGACAGTGTCCCATGCTACGTAGGTTGCAGCATGATCTTGCCCCTTCCTTCGCAAAAGGGCGCACAGTGCGCATAAGGGTGAATTTCGCTTTGTTGGCATTGTGGCTATGCAGATGAGGTGGAGAAGATCAAGGAGCCATCAGAAAAGTTGTACACAAGTTTTAGATTCCCACCGCCTTAGAGTGGTGCAGGCACAGGGTGAAGTCTCCCCATACGAGAACAGGCGCAGCTGGGGCAGGGGAAAACACCTAAGTCACGTATTTGATGTACGGCGAGACTACGTCTGCCTAATGCTCTCCTCAATGCTGCCTTGTGCTTGGGACCATGGGCAGAGGGGTGTTCTCGTTTATTTTCAAAGTGTCTCAAACTATCCAACTTCATTAGCGTGTCCTCATGGAATTGAATTGCTTGTTGGAATTCTACGCGATTGCGGTACAACTGAGTAGTGAGTACTGTGTTCCATGTTGTGGGAGCTCCTTCCATAACCTCCATAATCAGCACAGAATCGTCCATCGTGTATACCATAGTCAATAACTCAGTCTTACAAATGAAATATTCACCAGGCGTTTCACTTCTATGATTTGCCTCGCGGTAATATGCCTGGTTCGCTTTTGACTTTTGTTTATCGAGCCATGTCCTGTTGATATAAAATGCCACGATGGCTTCCTTCAAGGTGTCCCAGTTCACTTCAATGGAAGCATGATAGTCCAGTGGAAGAGACCAGTACCATATTTCTGCTGCACCAATGAGTTTGTTCGGTACAATTCGACCTAGCTGTCTGAAAACAGTTAGTGATTCTATTGCAATATTGTTTACCTTCGCCAACCACTTCATGATGGTGTCTGTATCGCCATTCCATGATGGAACTACATTGTGTTTGAGTTTCCAGTTGAATTGCAGCTCTTGTGGTATCCGGAACGGATTGTTTGTGCTAAAATTTGGTGGTCCATCAGGGCCTCCATTACCGCCTCCGGGATTACCGCCACCCCCACCTGGGTTTCCTCCACTGCCGCCAGGAAATCCACTTGGATGTTAGAATCAGGCAAGCACAATGGTCTGAGTCAACAGTGAGAAACTCGAATTGAAGAGAGATACAAGACAACTAACCTGAGTCAACAGTGAGAAACTGGGGACTCAGGCTCTACACTAGGCTACTTATATACACAATGACATGCACAGCCTCGAGGCTGTGTCTGTCATAATGCACAGCCATGCACAGCAGTAAGGCTGTGCACATGGATACTACAATGGAAACACCAGATCCATTAGGATACCAAGTGTTTCACATGTCTAAACTAAGTGTCCATGAAACAGAACAAGAGAATGAGAATGCTGGAAGTCCCACACTTCAACATTGGAAAATTACCACCAAAACCACCTGGATAGTTACCACCACCTCCACCTGGGCCAGGTACTGGAGATCCTCCACCACCTGGTGGACCATTTCCTCCGTTGTTATGTCTCCAAAATGTTTGGAGACAAAATAAGAATGCACTGACTTTTAGATTTATTTATTATTGATGGGAATCGAGTCAGAAGTGTGAGTCACGATAAAATGATTCACATTTAGGAATTGTGCTGAAATTACAAGAAGGAGTCATACCAAAGGAGTCATAAAGAAATGACTCATATTCATAGAAATCACTAGAACTTTATGAATGAGTCATATTGAGTCAGGATTTTAGAGTGACTCCTGTCATGACTCATAGAAGAAATAGTATATAAGTAGCCAACTCATGTATTATTGTCACCTAATTGACCTACTTTTAACCGTTAACTCTGAACCCGTTTGCTGCTTGACAACTGCCTAACCGAATTAGGTAGTTCTTCTGAAACCGTAACCGCCACTGCCTAAGACTGTAGCATACCGAACTTGCTAAGTCTTTCCCTCCAAAACTGAATTCCGCCGTTGATTGACTGTAGCATACCGAACTTGCTAAGTCATTCTTTCCCGAAACTGCTGCCGTTGATTGATTGTAGCATACCGAATGTGCTAAGTCTTTCATTCCCCGAACCTGCCGCCACTCAAGACTGTAGCATACCAAACTTACTAAGTCTTACTTTCCGAAACCGAACCCGCCGTTGATCGACTGTAGCATACCAAACGTGCTAAGTCTTTCATTCCTGATTCCGTACTTCGCTGCTGCCGTTGCTTGCCGAACCATCGAAGCGTTCTGAAGCAACTTCTCTCTGAGTTCCCCCTTGAAGTGAGTAATCCATTTATTGCTTATTTCATTTCCCTCTTTCCCTTTTCTATCAAACACACTTAGTTCAATAGAAACCTCCTCTTAACGTTGAAAAACGATTTGAAGAGAAACACCCTATTAAAGTCACATTCGGCGGACCTCTTGTAAAACAATTTTTACGCTTGACGTAAAACAATTTTTACGCTTGACACCGTTACCAGGAGGATCATTTCTTCTGTTACCAGGAGGAACATTCCCACCATTACCTGGAAGGCCTCTAGAAATGGATTTCCCAATGCATATGGATGATGACCACCGTGACTGCTACTTCCGGAGGAACCTCTGCCTCCGCTATTGCCGGGGTTAGCAGAGGGGATTTTCTGGTGAACTAAGATTGGAGAGGTGATTCCTTGGCGTGAACCTCCAGTTCGGAACGGATTGTGGCTTATCGGTGAATTCTTCCTATTCATGGCGTTATCAGCCCATCCTGAAATGGATGAGAACTCAACTCGTGGCTCTTGTTGCTCAGGCAAGGCACCTAAGCCTGTGGCTCTCTGGAGATGGTTCACCTCTGCAGGTATTGCTGTGTGGCCTTGACTGACACTTGAATTCGGGAATTGTTGCTGAAATCTGTTGGCTAACGGGGTCAATAATTCACTCAATCTCCGATTATCCCTCAGGATATTGAACCGATGAGGGAATGGTTGATAGCTCTGAGTTGATATGCTTTGTCCTTGACCCAAATTCAGCATTGCTGTTGCATGAGTTCAATGGATTTGGGGAATTCTGCCCCATGCGACTCGGCCAATATCAGGTGGTGGCCGACTAGGAACCACATTCCGGCTAGGTGTTGACTCCAGAGGTTGCTGTTGTATCGGCAAAATATCCGGCTGCTGCAATCCACTCGGGTGGTGTCCTGGTTGCACGCTTGACATTGATTGCATAGGTCAATTAATACTATGGATGCTCAGTGCGACGGGTCTGTCCGGTTCCATGTGCAGTGGCAGATCTTGGACTGTTTGCTGAGTGATATGAGACGGTTCTTCAGTAAGTACATCTCTGAGTGCTCGAGGAATGACCTTGTGGATAATCAAATGCCTGATCTAATTCCCACAGAAAGTTCTCGACCTCAAGGCGGAAACATACACACAGAATTTCAAAGTTATTCTCGTTGTACCATTCACTCACATCACCTAAGAGTCCATACCCTGGTAATGATGGTGCTGTGCGACCTATAATTGTCAATGCATCCAGTGTAACCTGTCTTTGGCAATACAGGTGAGTTAGCAATAACTGATAGTCGTCCACTCTGAGTCGATACACTGGTTTAACTAACCCGGATTTCTCTTCGGATGTATCTATTGCCTCGTTCTTTTTAACTTTCAAGAACAATCCATTGAGTAAATCCAGCTCAGTCGGAAATATATCTCGTTGAAGTCTTTGGGTAGCAGTTCTCATAGCAAAGAGCTGAGGCTTTTCCATAACCTTGGCGCCTAAGACTATGCACTCATTGCAATGCACCGTCACTGATTTGTTACGATAAACCTTTCTTCAGGTAATCAAAGTGGGTATTTCAATTATCTGAAAATAATTCGGACCGTCGTATTGATTCAAGGGATATAGAGGGCAAAAGTAATCTCTCAGCGGTGGAAATATGAAGTCTGTTTGATCTCCAAGTATCAACGGATCATCTTCCTCCCCATAATCCTTGTGATCATCTTTGCCCCTACTGAGTGAGTCAGGAATTCTCGGTTCCGAATTTCTTGAGTCATCCGACTCATGGGATGCTGTTGTTGAACGCACTCCTGGACTGAAAATATATTCTGCAGGAGTTTCCCCATCATTGGATCGTCCACGTTGAGATCCAAATTGGAATGTGACATTGCTTCTGGTTGATTGATGGTGAATATTCGACGCAAATTCTACCGGTTGTTGTTGGGGTGGAGAGGTAGAACTTGAGTGAGAGAAAGGTCTAGGACCGTCCATTCTTGGAGATAAAGTTTGTGCCAGCTAAACTGAGGACAATCTTTACAATGGGTTTTCCCAATGTGTCCACCAGTGTTAGAGATCAGGGTATTCCAGCGACGTCAGTGCTGGAATATTTGGTTCAAGAACGCTGGTGTAACTCGTAGTTACACAATATAATTCTTGCGGCTATGCCTGAACGATCTCTAGGAAGTTCAGTCGAAATCCCAACAAGATTCCCAAGTTCAACTGAGTTGCAACTCAATCTCAAGCATGTAGAACACTTGCTTAAGAAATGGCTGTGGGAAAGGCTGCATGACGCTGGCCTTTCAAGACTTAAATCACAGAAAAAGAGACAGAGAGATGAGAGTTGTATTCAAGAAAGAGTGCCCAATCAATGTGCCGACTACAGTATATATACTAATTTATAGGTGAGTCATTTGTAGTAATGAGGACTCAGATACGCGGAGGTGCGGTTCTGAGTCACTAGTTGAGCATTTACCCAGTCTGACTCGGAAATTCAACCATGGCACCAAAAATAAGGAATGAACGTGTTTAAAGAAAGTGTACGGAATGTACGGATGAGTCTAAGTAGCTAGTAATTCATATCCATGACACATGCACAGCCTTGAGACTGTGCCTGTCACAATGCGCAGCCATGCACAGCAGTAAGGCTGTGCACATGGATACTACAATAGAAACCACCAGATCCATTAGAATACCAAGTGTTTCACATGTCTAAACTAAGTGTCCATGAAACAGAACAAGAGAATGAAAATGCTGGAAGTCCCACACTTCAACACCATAATGCGGTAAGCCTTGTGTTTATTTTAACCATCTCAGTCTAGCACTGATCTGTGATCAACAGATGCAATTTCATCAATTATCAGTCTCCACTAAGTTGATAACCTTAAGGTTCCCAATTTAGTTGTTTTCCCATTAGTTTGGATGATATAAACATCAACAAATAAGTGTAATCTGGATGAGACCTTATTCATCCCTGTCTGTACAATATACCAGAGCTTGAACGCCTTCAGAAGCTGTGCTTTTACACCCTCAAAATCAGTTAGGACCTGTATGGTTGTGTCCTTTGACTCTGTCAAATTTTTGGGGGGTAAGAGGTTACATATGTTGTCTTTGTACTACTGGAAAGGAGTATCAGTATCAGAGAGATGAAGGTAGAGGAAGATTGTGACAGGCTAGTTCATACACTGACTACTGTATGTTAAGGGTACAACCCTCAGCCTTGTACTCACCTACAACATAGAGGAGCTGTTTGATAGTACACGGGGTAAAACCCTGTTCCTTCTCCATTTATTAGGATTGATGTCAGCTTGACATAAGAAAGGGTCCTCTCCACAGACGAGGAGACTTCATCAAGGTCTGAGGATACTGCAAAGATTGCTATTTGTATTATAAGATCCTTGACTTCTATAGCTATAAAATGGTGAGGTTGTGCAAATGGTGCATAAACCCAAACACCTTATAAAGGGCAGGAGTAGTATAGACATGATAGATGTTAACTTCGAGATTTGTTTGTATATGTTAACTTCAAGATTTGTTTGTTTGTGTTGTCTTCACAGGTTGATCTCCACTGAGTTCCACATCTATAGGTTAGACTTGCAACATGAAATGTTCTAGTGAGAACCCCCAACAGGGTACTAAAGCTTGTTCATACCTGGAACTGCTCATGCTGGAAAAGGAAGAAACCTTAACCAAGAACGCTAAATGGTAGAGCAAGCGCAGACCCAAGTTTTGCTTTTCTTAGGAAAGGAAGTAACTGCTACCGGTCTGGGCAGGAATAAAGGCAGATGAACAGAAGCAAAAGTATTTAGCAGAGAGTGGAGTGTATGAGCACAGTCAGAAAAAGGTAGCTGAATGAACACCTATGTTTGCCGCTGTTTTTTTGCAGCTAAAAAGATTGAGCACAATCTTCCAGTTGTCATTGACTTGCGAGTTGATTTCCCAGACTACTTCACTCCATTCAACGAAGGTGCTTACCTTGTGGATGAGAAGGCTGAGAAGTGGCCAACTCCTGTGGATCTGCCCACCATTACAGACAACCACATGCTAATGGTCTTAATCAAAACCAGAGACCCAACTCCAGAGCAGCTCGCTATGTTTGGTCCAGATAGCACTAGCATCTGGTTTACCAAGAAGAAATTCGCTAACCCCACTGCACTCACCATGCTTACTAATGCTGGATGGCTACGGTATTTCATTATGTATTTTGGAAAGGTGATTAGCATTAGGACTTAGAAGAAACTCCTGAAGTTCTGGGATTATCTTGTTTCTCTGGGGCTGATATTTCCTGATCCTAAACCCCAATGCTCCACAACCCTAGCAGTGCATCTGGGTCTGTACAATGGGTGACCATGCATAACAACAGACTCGAGGCAGGAAAAAAATTTGTGACCCGATAAACGCACTATTGTCTGGTGCCATAGATAAATTGTTGGGTGTTTTCAAGTGTGATGTAGTTCCACCTCTCAAGAATGTGATGCACCGACACATACCCAAGCAAACAAGGGTTCAAAGCATATGCATTGCTCTTATTTGCTGCTCACAGAACTATTCTTCAGAGTTCACCAGTGGGTGTTGAAACATCTTGCAGAAAGCTTCAAGTGCAGGCCCAACCTTAACTTTAGTGGGCTGTTTTTCTCTGTCACCTGCAAAGAAGGGTCCAGCGAAGTCATCTACATAGATTAGAACAACAATCTGCACAAGTTTGCACTTGTGTTTTGCATTGGAGACTATGTTGGAGGGGAGTTCTGTGCCCTGCAGATTGGCCACCAAATTCGGTTGTTGGCACATTGCACCACAGTTGTTGGGCATGGGAGAAAGCTCATTTTTATGTGCTTTACTAATAGCCTACTGATTGAGAAGGCACTTGTAGCTGCTGATTTTGCTTATGTATAGGATATTATATGTTATATGTTTTATAGCGATGCAGGTGCCCTATCTAATTCAGCTTCCTTTTGACTAACTACACTCATCTGTTGGAAGGCGGCCACAATAATTGTCCAAGCAGTAACTGAAGGTGCACAGTATCTGTGTTATGAAAGCGATTTGCATCTTGTTTAGCCTAAAATGCTCCATTGCATCAGGATTATGGGTTAGAACTGGGATATAGCCACAATTTTGCTGAACCAAACCTTGGCTAAGCTTTCAGTAGCAGTACAATTTAGATTATCCTGCTTTCAAGTATCCTGCAATCAATGTGTTGCAGCAACGCTATGATGACTGAGCTGAGATACTCTAACAAGTCCCTCATCTCTAGGCTGTAGTTACAGATCTTACTAGAGGTCCACTGAGGCAGCGGTGCTCGTGAAGAGAGCCATAATACGGTGGCAAAGAGACGCTGCATGCAGAGGGGGTATTTCTGTTGTCTCTACTATGAGAAGGTGTAGGCTGAGAGTCTTTGTGTTGTCCTTTATTTTCCTGATTAAGCATGGAAGTTGCAATTTGTTAACAGATAAAGTACATGTTGAAACAGTATACTGGGGTGCAGCTGTAAAATAAATTGACTCAAATAAGTGAGCGGGAGTAAATGAATCATTATAACCCAACAAATCCAAATCACAATGCTTTGTTGTGTGTGAGTTCAGAGAAGTAGAACTTAGAAATCCTTCAAGATGTTGTTCATGTTTCAATGAATGCAGATAAATGCTAGTTCTTATAGCAGAGCTCCTGGTGAATGTCAATTTCTATTTTAACAGGGCCATGTCGTAGCTCAGAGCAACTAACTTCAAGAAACAAGCCAGAAAATAGCATCAGTGGCTGACCTCAACCAATGCGGGGTACGTCAACAGGTAAACCGATTTAGTGAAGTGTCTTCTACTCTATAACCTACGCTCTCAACAGAGGGTAGGGTTGAATAGCCAGCAGCTAGATGACAATGCATCTCCAGATGATGGTGCACTTATACTAACAGCTGCAAGTTCACGCAAGCTTCTTCTCACTTTCGTGAATCTTTCTGTTTCTGACAAGTCCTATCCATTCAAATTCTCTGAGTCTACTAATGGCCCTTTCCCTGGGTGATAATGTACTATATCATATCATTATCATTTGAGTTCAACTGAACCACGCATCCGAAGGTGGGGCCAGGATTGACTGCCTAAACTAAACTAAAACTACGGCTTTTATACATTTACAAGACACTTAGCAGGAACATTCTTCTGTGCTGCAGAATCAGCTGGAGTGACCTGCTGACAACTGGCAACCAATCATATGAAGTGGATTTTACCACCTGTTGTTATATCCTGAGCCACGAAGGGGACGAAGCCCGGTCGAAGACCGGAACCGGACCAGGCCGGGAACCAGAAGGTGACCAGACATCATGGAGTCAGCCATTCTCGCAACACCACAGCTCAGAAGGGTGAGCAACTGACTAGCCTCGGGCCACGAGATACTGGAAGAGCTAAAAGCCTAGAAAGCCGAATGAGAATATAGAATGAGTTTGGAAAAGGCATAACAGCAAGAGATAGCCTGAATCGAATACATCAAGGCAATGACCAGCGATGATCGGAAAGAGGCCGGGCGATAGCCGGGCCGGACCGGGTCGGAGCTGGTAAAGCGTGGGAATATATGCGAGGGAAACCGGTAGAGGACCGGACGAAGGCTGGGAGTATATCAGATGAAAGAGCAACGACATAGATGAATAGGGAGTTGTCACAAAGACCGCGAGAGAGTCCGGACCCAGATGGTGACTGGTAGGAAGCCGGGTGGGCCGGACAAAGCGTGGGAATAGTCCAGAGGTGAAGACAACAACCTCTAGAGTCGAAACCAAGATGAAGTGGAAAAGGGTGGAATCAGTCCATGACAGAAAACATGGAATAACGTTAATTTTCAGGATAGAGAATACAACAAAGTACATAGGGTTTATATACATAAGTATACATGTCGTATTCCTAATAAAGTAATGTCAAAGTAACATCCCAAAAAGGGAATAGAAGTACGAGAGGAACAAAGTAAAGTCTAGATATGGAATCATATAGACAAAGGAATGAACAGAAATGGATAGAGAAACATAATGTCATAAAATACCGATGACCTGGCATCAGAGCTGGACTTGGACTAGTCACATGTGACTAGTGTGACCGGAAGTTGAACCGGACATGCAAGGTGACTCGCACAGTGTCGGAAGACAAGAGGGATGAGCATAAGTGAGATACCAATAATGAATGGTACTGTGGGAAGTTGGGATGGGACCGGATAGGCAATAGAGTACCGGGTGATGATGTAATCCGGAGCTGGTATGACCGGACGGTCCCAGAGGCAAGCAGAAGGCAAGCGAGAGGAAGGGAAAGGCCAGATACGGCCAGAACGAGGGAGTGAGTAATATGAAGATAATATGAATGAGTAATACTCAACGACCCAGCCAAGTACCGGATGCTGACGTAATAAGTAGCCGGTACGTCAAATAGTCCCGGACGGATCCAGGGATGACCAGACGAGAGTCGGAGAGTCTGAGAATGGCCAGACGGGAATCAACAGGAGGATATACAGCCAACCGGGAGGTGAACTCGATGTGAAGATAATAGAGAATGGATAAGACACATGGATCCAGCTGAGTGCCAGGTGCTAACGTAAGCATCAACCAGTACACCTGGTACTCCCGGACGTGATTGGGAATGGCCGGACATTGACTGAGAGGAGGCAATACAGCCAGACCGAGGATGCGAACTGGATAGGAAAATAAAAGGAAACAGGAAACGCTCAGTAATCCTTCATTACGTGAAAACCTGAGACCCGAGATGGAATGGGTCATGAGAACAAGACGACGAGGTCGTGGGAACCAGATAAGGATCAACCGGATGTGATCGGAATGAAGCCGGCAAGAAGAGTTGGAAAAGTTTCGAATTTCTGTGCATGGATATAACACCTGTAGGTATAATGGTATCTTTTCAGGGAAGAACCATGTATATCTGATACTTACACTATATTGCGTGCTTGTTGCCAAGCCCTTCTGGGGAACTATTTCTGACTTCATAACAGAGTACAATACTCCCACTGACCTCTAGATGCCTGGCGGGAGCTTAACAAAGACCACTTCAGTAGTGAGCTTTCCTTCTGTCCAATACTTCAACATAGAATGGTCAGCGGGAGTGTTACAAATGTTTCCCAGAGAAGATCAATGATTGATCACAACTCCGGTAGTAACTTCCAGTGAACAATCACGTTCATCTTTTCTAGTTGGCAAGTCACTGATTGGCTGGTACAAGTCTCTGGGAGTACACCTTCAGTTCATTCATACTCCCACTGAGTCTCTGGAAGTCAAATAGTGACTTTCAGAGTCAGTGGGAACTTTCAAAGAGTCGCTGGGCGACTTTCCTAACATTATTTAATCGTGACTTTCAGAAAGTCGCTGGGTGACTCTGTTGTTCTTCATGATATCAACAATAGTCTTCTATGGTTGAAGTATTTGTTCTCAAAGTCAGAATACTTCTCCCGCTAACTCAACTGACTTCATTTCTATTCAATCCAAGTTGCCTGGCAAGATATCTAACTTGGTGGGAGTATCCAGAACCTCTGATACAATATCAAGTTCTCGTGGGATGACTTTGAGTATATTACTCAAGATCTTCCCACTGAGTCTGGAAAGTTGTATTGGTTCCAACAGAAGTATTCTGTTGACTGCAATAGGACTCTGCTCATATAGCAGTCAGCTCTAAGATGTTTAGTTCCTCTTGATCACTTCTAGCACTTAAGGATATAGTGTTTAGCTATCTCCTGGAGCCCAGCGGTTGAGTCCAATAGTAGAACTAAGACCTAATTAGGGTTATCGTTAAACTAATATGACCAATATTGCCCACTGGCTTTCAGCTGTCAATGGTGCAACCTACCACTCTGAGGAGAGTGTACGCTCTTGCCTCACTATATCCAATAGGTAAGTCATAAAATGAATAAAAACTGGTGTTTTTATGTGTGTCCTGAGACATGCTCTATCAACGTTACACTTCAGCTTCGTATAACTACATGTTTGTATGTTGTTATTTGAGGAAAGCACTAGTAGAAGTGCAGAAGGATTTGTAGAAGAGATTTTTTGCGCCTTCATTAGTTTGTGCTAGAGTTATACCTCAAAGATATCAGCTGCATCCTATCCCAACCCCAGGTAAAAAAACATACCATTCACCTTACTTCAAGCCTGACAACCCTGCAATCTTGAGCGCTGCTCCTTTCATCCCCATGCTCTGGTACACTACTTTAAGCTGCCAGCAAATCATATGAGGTTCTCCCTGGTCTGAGCCAATTTCAACTCACTTTTCCGATACAGTGTGTGCAGCTGCTTATTCTTATCCTATAGCTAGAGACAGGTGTTTTAGTGGGCCAGCTCTAGCAGGTGTGCACTTATTTGTGTGTCCTTGGATTCAACCTGCCTCTTATACTCTTAGAAAGCATTGGTTGCAGCTTTGATCCATAGCTTTAGAATAGTTTTGTTGCTCATCAGCAAAGTTGTCAAAAGCTAGAACTTTTTGCAAACAAAACACACCTGTGACAGAAGAAGACTTTGTTTGCAAAGTTTTGGTACCATCATATGGTGGTGGCAACCTACTTGAGCTAGTTATACTATTGATTGATCAATGGCATTTACTTCATATAAGAAGACAGTCTGAACTTGGGCATAGAAGCTTAACTCAGGCAGTGAGGAACCAGGTAACAGAAAAACACTGAGAAAGACTCATTAACCTTGGTATGTTATATCCAGTGGCTGAGATCAGAAATGCAAGCAATATTCTGGTTCAGGCACTGGCAACTAGGGAATTCTCAATGTTACAGGTGCCTTCAAACTTTGGACAACAGGATGAGGGGCTAAAGCTAAAGTATACTTGTTGGCAATTGTAGATCAGAATTTTGCAACATGCAGGGCAAAAATTACAAAGTGTGAAAAGCTTTTGCTGATGATCAATGATCATTTGATAGGGTTTTCCACCAAAGCTAGAGTGGTAAGCTCTAGAAGACTTAGACTTCTCAGCTTTCCAGACAGTCTCCCTGGATTTGTATTTACTGCACAAGGCATAGATGTTATGATCTGGACATTATCTAGTATATATAGGTTGGTCAGGTGATAAGCCTGAGCTTATCATTGAGACCTTTTAGTCTAGAGGTATAGTACACTGGCCAGCCACTTAGTAACATCCTTACAATAGACTGATATAAGTCACAACTTCTTTACCTACAGGGTGTTCAGTACCCTGCTACCATTAATCAAGCTATACACTGTTATTTGGTCCACTCACCCAATCTTATCCACTGACCATTGCTTATCAAAAAGCTTGAATTCCTCTACAGTTACACTATTTGTAGAATAGCTCAGTTGGTAAGAACATTGTTGGTGCAATCATCTAAGAGATCCTGGGTTCGAATCCAGGTTCAGTTATTTTTCTAACAACTGGTTATTACAGGCTTACCAGAGCTTGATAGATATATGATTCTAGGCAAAATTGACAATAGCACCTTCCTTGCTTATCTTCTTACTGGTCTTGTACACATCAACAACACACAATTCTACCACTTGGTAATTGATACTGTATTAAGGTTTGCAGGTCTGACCAGATACTTAGTCCTAAGTGTTCTACTCGCCTAATATACAGAAGCACAATTTCTAAGAGACAATGCTTATCTATGTTGTCATAATCTTAACATTATCTAGTATATAGCCTGGCCAGGTAATAAGCCTGAGCTTATCATTGAGACCTTTTGGTCTAAAAGTATAGGTATGCTGGTTAGCTATTTAGTATTATCCTTACATATGTGTTCAACCCAAGATGTATCTTAAACATTATAATGATGGGATTGGACAGTCAAGCTAACCACAAGGTCCTGGGATTAGACCCCATCTTTATCCTAACATCTACAATCTTGAAATTACCCCAGATAAACAAGTCTCCCTTTTTATCAGTGGGGTTGCTATCATAATTCACATTCTAGCACAAATTCAGCTATGCAAGGCTCATCTTTTGATTATTAGAGAGTTTGCAGTAGCTACTAGAAGCCACCTAGTGGCTGATCAGGCATGTGGTAACAAGTGGCTGTGGCTGATTCAGTAGTTGAACCTATGTCTTTGTTATTTGGTGAGTGTCTCCACTATTGCTTCTCTTTGTTGTCCAGGTGCCCAAAGTTGAATTTGATTCTTCTGCATAGCTCTCTATTCAAAACAGCAAATTACTTGATTCCTCAGACATGAGCTAGAGAAAGGTAGGCAAGCACTATCTTGACTCTAGGATGGCTTTTCCAACAGGGGATATAAGTGTTAGAACAGGCAGCATAGAGTTCTGGAGTCAACAGTGAGAAACTCTTGTATTGGGATGCAAGAACTAACATTACCTAGAGTCAACAGTAAGAAACTGAGAACCCAGGTTTAAACTAGCCTACTTATATACTACTGGAACAATAGAGATAGTAATAATAATAAGAACAGTGGGAACAGTAGAGATAATAAAATCCTTGTTAGATCTGTATTAACACAATAAGATGGATATCAGGAATGCATAGGATCAATAGAAAGCATAATAGAGATGTAATCATGATAGATTAAAGTGTGAGAATAGCACAGTCTAATCACAGACTGCAACAATAGAATGGGTATACAGAATAGGCCAGCCACCAGATGAGCTATAGTTACTGACCATGTATGCCTTAGGTAGTAAGTCAAAAAACAATTCTGCACGAGGATGTAATACTGGATTTGCAGCTCCCAAAGCGGCTGCTTACACTGTGTTATTAATAACTTTCTTAGCTTCTGCTAGCTGTGTGCTTGTGGTGGAAAAACTCATGGAGTGCAAAGGGTAGTCGTAAATAGCATAGTCTACAGTACTTTCCAAAGGTGCAACCAATGGGCTTCAGGAATATTGTTTACAAGAAACAAGAGTGCATGTTGCAGTGACTTAAGTCTTGGTAACTCCAAACTGTCCACATGCAAAGAATGGCTTGGTCCAAGTAGTAGTGCTCCTTTCATTGGTGATGCGTATCTCTTGATCTCTCTCTCTTTGTCCTTGCTGCTCGAGGACATTGACTTGTCCTTGTTCAATTTATGAATGGTGGAAAGAGCACTGCTGTCATTCAGTACATTAATGCTTGGGGACAATAAAATTAGAAAACACTAACTTGGGAAGCTGGTCTTTGTCAGTTGGTTGCTACCAGTCACAGCTCCTTGCATCGTATTGTATTCTTTCAATCTTTCCCTGCAACAAATCCCATCTTTCAAGAGTGTGGGATTCTGCAGTGTCTATGCGTTGTGATGATGACTGCGCCTCTGCTAGGTGCCGATAGGTGGTGGTGGTAAGGGCAAGTAGAGAGCGTTCGTCCTTGGGGGAGATAATGGTGTCGCTGCGCGAGACTGTGGTAGCAGTAAAATGTGTGTGGTTTATTTAGAGGATTTTGATACGCCCCAGAGAATATCTGGTCGTACGGTTCGCTATTCTAATGTACGGAGGAGAATCCGCCCAAAGTCTAGCCTTCCCTGAATTTTGTAACACGTCCCGTTCTACAATCCTGTCGAGGAGCGGACGACTGTTTAGATGCGATGCGGTTTCCGTTGTTATAAACACTATGGGGCCGTTCTCGGTTCTTTTGTATACAGCTACCCTTGGTCCTCTGACCTCTTCTGGGTGCTTCGTGCGCTGGGAGGCCCTAAACTTGTTTTCAACGACTCCGCTCCTGTCTGCCGTTCCGTTCTTTCCAAGTCCATTCCCTACTAAACTCTCTACAAATCGTCTTCTTCTTTCCGTTCGCGAGCTCTAGCGAGCAGAGTCGGCTTCTTGAGAGCTGTGATGAAGGTCGATACCCGTTCCGATCGATGCGAGCGGTCGGGGAGTTATACAACTCGAGCGGTAACTGGCGTGGTGCTCGAGATCGCTGTTATGAGGAGCGGTCCGTACAGCAGCGGACAATCCAAGGGCGGCGGTTCGATGTTCTGCTAGGCGCAGCCCTGGAGACCTTGTTTTCGTAGTCGGCGTACCCTGGTGAGCGGTACTTGCGTATCACTTAAGATGCGCTGGTAGTTTTAGATGGGAAAATTAGATGTCTTTATTCGTAGCAGCGTCTCGTATTTATAGGAAATCGACCCTCTAGCACTGCCTTCTACACGTTCCTCTTGTTCTTCTCCGACTCATCGCATTCCGTTCCCTAAATCGGGAGCGCCGCATGCTCCTTTGACTGGTTCCTGTTGAGAAGGCGCATTGCCTTTCTAGGCGTTTGGCAGTCAGCTCCCAAATGCGGAGCGTATCTATTTTATTTTGTTTTTATGTTTCACTTACGATCGGTAGCCGCCCTATAAATTAGGGCGGCCCCTCACCCACGTCCCTCAGTCTCCACCACATCTGTGTGCAGCTGAGGGTACGTCTTGCACTTATATTTACTCACTACGGACACTTACCTTACCTGTAGAATATATTCTTACATTGTATTCTCTACAGGTCAATACCAATGAGTCTCCACCACATCTGTGTGCGGCTGAGGAATATATTCTTACGTTGTATTCTCTACAGATTCGCAGTCAGAGCGTTATACAGCGGCCTGTCCCTGAATCAGCATTGCTAGCGAGCAACACACAAAGAAGACTCACCTTCAATCCCCCCCCCCAATATTACCCCTATGTCGAACTCGTCGATTACTATCCTTCCGGACGAGAAGCAGTTCAGCGGGCAGAACTGGCCCGCCTTCCAGGACATTATGATCAGCCTGGCACGCGGGAAAGGTTTCGGTGGCTACCTTGACGGCAGCATCGCTCGCCCCGCGTTCGCAGCGCCTGCTGCCCAATACGTTACTGGGTTTGCGACCAGCATTTACAACCCCAGTATCTCGACTGCCGGTGGCCCGACTACATCGTTGGCGAATGCGATTGCACCTTCGCAGGCGGAATGGGACCTGCGCGATGGTCAGATGGGCGCTATGATTTATCAGAATGTCAAGGACCCCAAGGCTCACGGTCTTTCGCCCACGGACACCTCGCGCGAGATGTGGGTCGCTCTCGAAGGGAAGTTCAATCGTTCGTCGGAGATCTTGAAGGGACTTGCGTTCACCAAGCTTCGCGCCTTGAAGTGCAAGGACGGGCGGCACGTCCGTACCCATCTCGACGAGCTTGCGAAGCTCCGTTCGGAGGTCGAACGCGTTGGCGGTCTCATCAAGGACACGGAGATGAACTCCATCATCCTCCAGTCGCTTCCGCTCGCCGAGTTCCGGAGCTCGATTCTTACGCTCCAGAACTTCAAGTTTACCTACGAGCTTGTCAATGAGTTGCTCTCATACTGGGAGATCTCGTACGGAGGTGAAGCGGACGCCGCGCCGGGCAACACTGCGACGCGCTTGCTGCAACCACCAATTTGATCGTTTGCAGCAACTGCGCCGTGAATGGCCACACCAAGGAGCGTTGCTGGGCTCGTGGTGGTGGGCAAGAGGGCCAGGCCCGCGGACGATGGCTCGCGCCGGCTGGGAAGGAACCCCGCGCAGAGCTAGTCGAAGCGGCGAAGGTCGCCCGCACTGCGAGGTGGAACGCCCGCGCTGGCATCGCACCCGCTCCACTGCCGCTGCTGTGCAGGCTACCGAGGCCGTTACTCATGCAGCCGCTCCAGTCGCTGCAACCGCTGCGCCGGTCGCCGCCTACACGTCTCCCATGGGGGTGTACGCAATGTCGGTGTCCGTCCCCGAACTTGACGAGGGTGCGTCGCGTGTTTGCTCATCGAGTGCAGGCGATAACGATTCTCTCAGATTTGGACGTGGAGGGGCAGGTGCTCCCGTTCTAAATGAGATCGTTAGTCGTTCCGTACTTGATGTAGTAGAATCACCGAGCGAAATACACGCCGCGTTCGTCTCCGATATGCCTTGCTGGTGCTACACATTCCTGGACAGCGGCGCGTCAGAACACTGCATCGTCAATCGCAGGCGTTTCATCACGTACAAACCTATGTCCATAGAGGGCGCGACCGCGGTCAAGGGCGGAGGATTCACCGTCGCGGGGAAGGGGATAGCCGAGCTGATGGTGCGAATCAGCGACGGATCAGTTCACAAGGTTCGCTTCGAGGCACTGCATTGCCCGGGATTTGCGATGAACCTGATCTCCGTCCCCACGTTTGATACGCGAGGTTTTCACGGGGAATGGGGATCTGGGAAGTTGTCAGTACGCGACGCGTCGGGGAAACTTCTCATGGACGGACGTCTGGCTAAATCAATCGGAAGCCGGAGGTTGTACGACGTAGAAGTCGTCGATGATATCGACGGCCAGCGTCCACCTGTCGCCGCCATCGCAGGGCGCGACCGAAACCAGCCCACAGACTTGGAGGGCTGGCATCGACGTATGGTCCACACCGACGTCCGCCGGATCGAAAGAATGGCGGCGAGGGGGCTGGTCGATGGCCTGGTGATTACCCGCAAGATGTTGCGGGGTATGTGCGAGGACTGCGTTCTTGGGAAGCAGGACAAGGCGCCGTTTGATGACGTCGTGACGCACGAGACAGAGCCGCTTGAACGCGTGCACGTCGACCTGTGGGGACAGGCGCGAACACCGAGCTGGTCGGGGGCCGTGTATATGATGCTGGTGTCGGACGGGGCGACCTCGCTGAAATTTCCGCTGTTTCTGACGAACAAACGGAAGGAGACATCGACGGACACGTTCGAAGCGTGGATCGTCGAAGCGGAGGTGCAGACGGGGAAGAGATTGAAGCGCGTGCGCGTGGATTTGGGCGGCGAGTTCGACAACGACGTCTTCCGAGCATTGTGTATCTGGAGGGGTATCCTGATCGAGGTTGTCCCGAAGGACTCATCATCAGCGAATGGACACGCAGAGCGAGGGAACAGGACGGTGATTGAAGGGATGCGTACGCAACTTATTGACTCGGACATGGATCGCCGCTTCTGGGCTGAAGCGGCTACAGCGCACTGCTATGTGCGTGGCTTCATTCCTTCAAATCGCCACCCGGACGTTATTCCTTGGGTCGCGTGGTTTCGTCAGAAGGATGCTCAGGGCAACCTCGTCAAGCTGAACGTGTCGCACTTGCGCGTATGGGGAAGCCGATGCTGGGTTAAAGACCTGGATTATGTCGAAGGCAAGTTAGGGAAGCAAGGATGGGAGGGCAGAATGGTCGGATACATGGGACGGCGCGGCTATCGCATCTACGACCCATCGCGCTACCGCGTGTTCTCGGTGCGGAATGTCATCTTTGAAGAAGGTGAACCGCACCGAACGCGCTTGGGCGGCGACAAAGACACGCAACTGCCCCACGATCTTCGCATCTTTGAAGACGACATACCTTCTGACAACGAAACCTTCCCAGACGAAACCCCAGCTTCCATCGAACGCATTGGCGCACCACCGCCCGCACATGCTCCATTACCGCTCATTCCCGATCCGCCGCGTCGCAGCAATCGGGTGCCGAAGCCGACGCGCGCGATACTTGAGATGGAGATGTTCCATCGAGGGGAAGAGCAGGCGAGGCTCGCTGGCGAGGAATGGGCGCATGATCGCGCACGTCCGACAGCCAATGCGGTGGATGTCGATTGGCTGAGCTTTGATGACACGCTACTGCTCTCCCCGTGGGCATTCGCGAGCGCGGTGAAGGGGATGGTGCCCCGGTCGTATCGTGAGGCGATGCGCGAGCCGGAGAAATGGGGGCCGGCTATGCAGGCAGAGTTTGATCAACTCGTGCGGCGCGGCGTGTGGAAGCTAGTTGACCTACCGGAGGGCCAGCATGCAATTGACGGCATGTGGGTGTTCGACTTGAAGGTCGACGGTGAGGGGAAGACGCTGAAGCACAAGGGGCGATATGTCGCGCGTGGCGATGAGATGGTTGAGGGGCGCGACTTCGGGACGAAGTGGGCGATGGTGGCGCGCATGGAGTCCGTGCGCATGGTGTTCGCGGTCGCGGCTGTGAAGCGCTTGGTGGTGCGGCAATGGGATTTTTCCGGAGCTTACCTGAATGGCACGATGGACCGCCCAGTGTACATGAAGCAGCCGACGGGGTTCGCAAAGCAGGGGGAGGAAGACAAAGTATGTTTGCTTTTGCGACCGCTGTACGGGCTGGTTCAGGCGGGCCACATTTGGTATAAGCTCCTGGCCGAAGGTTATCGCGACTTGGGCTACAAGGAGAACGCTGCAGATCCGTGCATCAGGACTCGCGCGCGCAGCGGCGACTACACGCTTACCTCTACCCACACGGACGACGTCTTGGGTGTGTCATCGTCAGAGGCGGAGAGCCGTCGCGTCGTCGACGAGTTTGCTGCGAAATGGGACTTGAAGGAAGTCGACGTCGCGTTGTTGCTCGGGTTGACCGTTGAGAAGCTAAGCGACGGATCAATTGGACTTTCCCAGACGCAATACTTCGAGAAAGTCTTGGATCACTTCGGCTACTCTGATCTCTCACCGCTGTCAACACCACTTCCCGCCGGCTATCAGATCACCGCCTCGCCAAATCCGCTTCCGCTCGAAGACGCCGTCTTCATGAAGGATAAACCGTTCCGTCCCATCCTCGGCACTTTGGTCTGGGGGAGCTCCAGAACTCGTATCGACCTCGCCTACGCTTGCTGTGCCCTTGGCCACGTTCAGTCTAACCCAGGACCCGAGCACTGGCACATTCTTATCGGGGTTCTTCGCTACATTAAAGGCACGCTGGACTACGGGATCCGATATACGCCCTCGTCAGACACGACTGCCTCGAACTCCGGGCTCAAACCATCAGGCTTCGTTGACTTGGATTGGGCGGGGTGTGTGGATACACGCCGCTCAACATCAGGTTACGTGTTCTTCATGGGCGGCGCTCCAGTCTGCTGGTCGTCAAAACGGCAGGCTGTTGTAGCCCTCTCATCGACCGAGGCGGAGTACATTTCCCTGGCGCGCGGCACACAGCAGTCCAGCTGGATGAAGAACTGGCTTGCGGGCGTCTTCTTACCTCAGGAACTTCCCTACAGCCTCCGCGGTGATAACCTCGGGTCCATCAGTCTGACGGAGACGACGAAGGGGCACGGGCTCTCAAAGCACATCGACACGCGCTGGCACTTCATTCGCGAGCGCGTGCAGGACGGAGAGATTGCGATCTCGTCGGTCCCCGGGAAGGAGAATGTCGCCGACATCCTGACTAAGGTGCTTGCTCGTCCGGCGCACGAGAAGTTCGTCTCGATGCTTGGGTTGGATTGGAAGCGCAAGAGTGCTGTCCGCCAGGGGGAGTGTTGAGAAGGCGCATTGCCTTTCTAGGCGTTTGGCGGTCAGCTCCCAAATGCGGAGCGTATCTATTTTATTTTGTTTTTATGTTTCACTTACGATCGGTAGCCGCCCTATAAATTAGGGCGGCCCCTCACCCACGTCCCTCAGTCTCCACCACATCTGTGTGCGGCTGAGGGTACGTCTTGCACTTATACTTACTCACTACGGACACTTACCTTACCTGTAGAATATATTCTTACGTTGTATTCTCTACAGGTCAATACCAATGAGTCTCCACCACATCTGTGTGCGGCTGAGGAATATATTCTTACGTTGTATTCTCTACAGTTCCGTCCGTCTTTGTGACTCGAAAGAGGTTCCCGCTCCATTCCTGAGCTGCGCATGGGAAACCCGCTCGACGAACACATGGCGCTCCAGTTTCTGCTCTCAATTCTTCATTCCTGGAAGCTGTGCGCGAATTCTCCGCTCGCCGAACGCGTGCTCCTTCAGTCGGGAATGATTTCCGCTCTAAACTTCCTGTTCCTGGAGGCTATGTGTGAGATTTCCGCTCTTTGGACACATGCTCCTTGTGTCGGGAACGATTTCCGCTCCTAGTCCCACGTTCCAGATCCTATGCACGAGTTTTCCGTTCCTTAGATCTCGTCTTGGTCGGCCGTTCTTCCCTGATCTTATTCTCCTTATTCGTTTTGTTGGTCCTCCTCCCGACTTGAACGTCCTATTCCTTCTTGAAGGCCGCTCCACGGGCTTCATAACCATATCCTACTTGATTTTATTTCGTTCGGCGCCTGGCTCGGCTTTGCTGGCGAGGCGCCAGGCGAGGCGGAGGTGGAGCGTGAGGCGGCGGTGACGCGCGAGGCGGCGGTGAAGCGCGAGGCAGTACCAAGGGAGGCGCGCAGAGTCGGAAAGCGCGGGCACGCAGCGGGAAAACACAGGGCGGCAGAGTCGGAAAGTGCAGGCGCAGCAGGAAAAACACAGGGCGCGCAGAGTCGGAAAGTGCGGGCGCACGCGGAGTCTGGAAAGTCGGCGAGCGGCATTTGTATGTCAATCATATTCTACACACGCCGTTCGCTTTCTTCCTTGGGCGTGCGTTTAAGTTGGTGATCGCAAAGTTGGCGAGCGGGCATTGCAGATAATCAATATTTACGCGTGCCGTTCCGCTTTCTTTCTTGCGCGCGCTTTTAATGGCGATCGCAAAGTCGGCGAGCGGTACAATCTTTACGCGTGCCGTTCCGCTTTCTTTTCTTGCGCGTGCGTTTAATGGTTTGGCCAATTTGCTGTAGTGCGTGTGGGGTCGGGATCCGTTTTATGTGAGTGCCATGTGTAAGGCGTTGGATCGGGAATGTGCTCTCCCTTATTTGCGGAAGCCGTTTCCGCTTCGTATGTGCTGTTCCAGAGCGATCACAAAGTGATGGCTCACAGCGTCTGGAGTAAGAGCCCAAAGTTCTAAGGCTGCAGGTATGTCTCCTTCCAGAATTTTCTCATTTACGTAGGGTTCTAGTGTCTGACACTGAGGAACTCAGGATAACTGCGGTTGACTGGAGCATATTCTGAGACGCACCACAGGTCCTATATCATCAACGTCTATTGCATGTAGCCTTGCTTCTGATCCTGCCATTTGATTGTGTTCTGTAGTTAGCAAACTTTCACTTATTGTATTAACAAACTTACCCATATAATCTTCTATTTCAGCTACTGAACTGTGCAAGACTGGAGTTATCATAGCATGGTGTGGCTACAGCAACTCAATTGGTGGGGTTAGGCACTATCTTTCTGACACTGCCAACTCATCTGACGATCCTGATTCCTGTTGAATTTGTCAGGCAACAGTTAGTCTATATTTCTCCTGATACTGTTGTCAGCTTATCTCTTGATGTACGCCCTTTCCATACTGCATTAATTCAGCACTAATTTGCCCATTCAATAAGATTGCATAGTAAATGTCCTAACTATTGCCTTGGCATTTCTTTCCAGTATAAAGTGTTTGAGGTGATACAATTGATCTTGGCCATATAGTGAGATCTTTTCCTTGTCAATATTTTTTACCCATTGATCATCTGTCATAGCTTGGACACAACAAATAATTGTTCCTTTATGTGGATGAGGGTCCTCTGGTCCAAAAGTCCCCTTGTGCTTGCAATCAAGAATTTTGGCTGGAAGCAGTGCCAAGGGTGAGACAAGTGGTACTCCAGCATCCATGATGACAGAACAAGCCCAACAATGAGAAGGCGAAAAGGTAGCAGGAGCAGAGCAAGAAGACATAAGTATTTGCAGTGAAGGTAAGTTTGATTCAAATATACAGACAGCTGAGCAATCCATTGATGCTCCCTTCCTTTTACCCCAGACTTTATAGCTTTCTCCTCATAACTTGTTAAGCCTAGCTGTATGACACATTATTTGACTCAATATTACCAATGCAATAACTCTGCCTGTCCAAAACTTTATAAGATTCATCTTAAATCTATTGAATTGTGTATTCTTCGACTTATGAACAGTGCCATTTCTTCCTCTGCGTACCGTTTTCTTGCTTTTAGACTTTTTAGAGTTAGTTCTGTTGCGTCACCTTGACTTAGTGTTACACAGTGTAACTTCAAGGCACAACTCTTTAGCTTCTACCAAGTCAATGGTATAAGCTAAACTTCAAAGTGACTTGTAGGCAAAGTTTTCACCCATGGATTCGTAAGGATAAAGCCAGATATAAATCTTAGTTAGAGGATTGAATTGTGAATCACGAAAGTGCTGATTTGAGTTTGAGCTAAGCAAGTAAAGTGACAGTTGACTGAACAACTCAGTCAGCTAAAGAAAAAAAAATCGCTAAGGAAAGTATCTTTACTTATGGAAGGCTGAGATTAGAAGTAATTGCTAAAGATCAAAGAACATTTGCTATCACCCACGTGGGAGTACTATGAGTAAACTAAAGAAAGTACGTGATACGTAAGTAGTTTACAGTAAACTGACTTGCACTCACAAAAGAAGTTTTTATTGGTACAAGCACTAGTTCAATGAAACTTGCACTCTAAATTGGAATATTAAACTTGGGAGAAACACCCTATTAAAGCTACATTCAGCACACCTCCTGTATAACAAATTATATACTTGACATCATTGGAGCCCACTGCAAGGGATTTTCTTCCAATAAATCAAGTGTGCAAATTTTTGAAGAATACAACAAGATGTCATGATTTGGCATTTACAGACCCTTTTCAAACTTTTTCACGGCGGGTTTATTCCATATGCCAATGGGTTATTCCATAAACCCAAACCGCATCTTCCCGGATTCTTTCACAACCCTTGCGGTCACAACAACACAGGGCGGATTACTTTAATAACGCCGATCAGGTTATTCAATAACCCGAGTTTCCAACCATTGGAACATATAGGGATAAAACCCTGGTCCGCCAAACATATAGGGATACGTCCCTATGTCCTGATCGAAACTCCTACATATTCAAACACACCCTGTGTGCTGACAGTTCAATCGATCGACTCCTAGGTAAATACAATATATAAACTCTGTAGAATCTCATGTACTGTTGATTCTACCTCGTCTAATATCGAGTCTACCTTGACTGGACAACGACGCAGATAACTCTCACAATAATCCTGTCTCTTTCTTCGCTCTATATTCTCATCTCCTTGAGATCCACTCAAGTCTGGTGTTTAGGCGGTTACCATACCGCCTTTGGGTCATTCCAGATCCCCCCTACTATCGATATAAGCTGACTACTTCCTCCAGATGATGAGGTTATTCGACACTATCTCTTAGTGGGGTATCGCGCTACTTTCTAACAGGGTTATTCGACAATCGTTCCGGCCATGTTATTCCTTGTCACCTAATGTCTAGCCGACTTAGGGCTCGTCTTGACACAAGATATGAATGAACAGTAAAAGCATAGCACCTATGTATGTCTTTTGATCAAACAAATTTATTTGGTGAATATGGATTAATGCCATCAGCACCTCAAGTTTCAACATCAAAAGGAGTTCATTACGAAGCGAGTGCAGTTTTGCCTTTCCTGAAAAGGATACTTGCTTGCTATTTCCGGTTCTAACACCAAATCAGGCTGATGGACA
>JARJLF010002755.1:0-29686 GCA_029378395.1 Mycena leptocephala | reverse complement strand
AACCGCACTCCTTTAGCCGGTGACACGTGGTCGCATTTCCTGTGACGCTATTTTTAGCGACTCGGACTAAACCTTTCGGACCTCCACCGCAACTACTAAAAGTATACAGCCAGTGTTGTATCGCCGCTGGTTTTACCCCCAATGAACCAAACGACTTCCAAATGAACATCCATATTCTCCGCATAAGAAACTTTCGCCCACAACTGATTCAATCTTCAATTTTCAAGTTGGTCCAAGGTATTCGCTGTTCTCCCAATTGTTCCGTATTTGCGTTTTCCTCTCTCTTGTGTGTAAATGCTGTGGCAGCGGGCAAGTAGGCCACATCTTCTCGGAGCCGGAGTCGCTGTCCGGGGCGTTCCACCAAGTTCACGGCCATCGAAAAACTTCTATTATCGGGCCTTTCTTTTGGACCAATCTTAGACCGGAAGTTAGACCATCGGTTTATTTGCTTCATAGGACATGCTGCGACGGGACCTCAAGCACGTACAACATTCGCGTCAGCCGGTCGATGAGCGTGAACGGACGTATACAGGTTCACCATCTATTTCCTGTACATCCATGTACATCGTTCAGATTATTACACGTCAGTGCGAGTTTCATTTGTGAATATTTTGATCATGCAGAACCTAGTAAGCTCCAGCATAGTTTGGGTATCAAATCGCATCCCTCCGAGTCCTTTCGGATCCCAGGAGTGCCTTCAGTCTAGCTGTGTAGGTTGTCGTGTGATCCCCGCTGCACCAGAATATTCTATCATTCCACAGATTGCTTGTATGAAAGGACTTAATAAATTAGTCTAGTCTGAGGACCTAGACCAATATTTATAACGAGAGACTACTAGCTACAAGTGCCTTCCCGTAAAGTAAATTTATTCCTCCAGAATATTCGCTTGATGCCGGGCACCGGCCTTGGCCATCAAGGAGGCTCCTTAGGTGTCCCCGAATCTGCAGGTTTCTAAGTGAATATGTTCCCTCGAAAATGCGTATGAAAAGCTTCGAGTTTGCCTTGACTGTGCGACTTCCTCAATGGCCGAAAGGATGCGGACTAAATGCCACCTCGGCATGACACGAAACAAAAATATTCTGCCAGAATAAATTTACCTCACGGGAAGTCATCCACTCGGACTCGAGACTCCGGACACGATTCCAAATTGAGTAGGATTATTGCCGTTTTAAGGCACGGTTAACCCCGCTTTGACCCGCGGTCCAAATCGGGTCTTTACTTAGCCCCACCAACGCCATTGCACGCAAGAGTCACGTATTCCTCCATACCAGCTCAACAGCCCGCATATTACTCACCCACGGACTACGAAAACAACGGATCGACGCGGTCAGGGTCGGAACCAAACGGGATATCGCCACGACAGCAAATCTCGAGTCAGAATCGTAATCATACTTAAATGGCTCCACACCGTACGCGCCTATTATTGTTGCGCTTTCCTTTCCATGCCACAGAAGAGCCCGGTGCTGCAGCTTCACTGAGTCGCAATCTGTGGCAGTCAGACACGTCGCCTGGCATACCACCTCTGTTGCATTCCCTCGGGGAGCTCCGTTCGGTGCTGAGTCCTTGCCGCGAGTGATCTATATATCTTTTGTGGGAGCCAGAGTCAGGATATTCCAGTAAGTTGACTACCCAGACGAAGCGCGACCTACTGACGATCGAAATGCGAAGGTATGGGATAAGAAGACCTTTCGATTCAAAGACAATCTTCGCGGTCATACCGGGGCTGTATTGGCCTCGAATACGCCGAAGACCGGAAATGGCTATTTAGTTCGTCTGGCGACAGCACTGTTCGAGTGCGCGCAACCTGCTCCACAAAAAAAAAAACTCATCTTTGGCTTAGATTTGGTCAACCACCACTTTGACACCAGTTTACGTTCTGTCCCCGTACTCGGATACCGCTGCAGGTGACCTATTCTCTCTCGCATGGTCTCCCTCATTGCAGACCATCTACGTGGGGTGCCAGAACACGTCCCTCCAATGGTACGACTTCAACTCCGAGCACCATCCCATGAATGGGACTAGCGCCCTGTTCGGCGACACTCCTGGGTTCGCGTCTGGTACCTCGACGCCTCGCAAGGCGCACAAATTTTTTGACAGCTACCCCCAGTACGAGCGAAAACCCGCAGACATTCATGCCAACAATAATGCGCCAAGCCGCGACATCTCGCCGCATTCCGATCGTGGCAATGTTCCGCCGCCCCGGGCATATCTGAATATTCCGGTGGAGAATGTGATCGACTCGGCCCATTTCGGGTATATCTATTGCATGGCACTCCTCCAGGACGGAGAGGCGGGGGATGTTCGGCTTGTAACCGGAAGCGGAGATGAGTTTGTCAAGGTCCGTCATCGGTCTATCTTTGACCGATATAGACTAAAAGCAAGCAGATTTGGGAGTGTTCGGGGATGCCTACCGAACTGCATGCGTTTGAATGCAACAATGGCGCTATCTACTCGTTGGTCGTCAAGGATGAAACTGTCTATGCTGGATGCCAAGACGGCTCTGTGAAGGTCTTGGATTTGGAAACGAAGACCTTGGTTCGCACCATAATTGTACAAGAGGTTCGTGGATCGTCCGTGGTCTGAATTGCGCTCACAATGCTTCAGGGTATAGATGTTCTCTCGATGTCAATGGCCAACTCGGATTTATACACATGCTCCGCTAATGGTCTGGTGCAGAGATTTTCCGCGTCTTTCGACTGCACTGCCTCCTGGCACGCACACAACGGCATCGTGCTCTCTTCCATAATTACTCATGGTAATTCAAAAGATCATTCTTGTCTCATTACCGGAGGAAACGACGATCACATCAAGGTTTGTCCGAACTTGGTCGACTTGTGCCCCACCTCACCACTTCCAGGTTTGGGAACTCACTTCACCGCCAGAGGGGGACTCTACTGAGAACGACAGACATATTGTGCTGCCGTCCCTCGATTGCCATGCATCTGGTCTGTACCCAACTCTTGGCGTCTTTCTCGTCCTCACCTGCAAATAAGATACTTTAACATATGCGCTCTCCAAGTTTGTTTCCATTCCGAGCGTAAGCTGCTATCCATCGCATCGTGAGGACTGCCGGCAGGCCGCGATATGGCTGAAGAAGTGCTTAAGCCAACTGGGAGCCAAATCGTCTCTTGTAAGCACCTGTCGGATGTCATATTCCCAAATAACATATACCCGATCGCGTAGCTTCCGACCGGAGAAGGGATGAATCCCCTTGTCCTCGGCACATTCAGCGGCGCGACGCCCAAGGGCAAGCAATCAAAGCCCCGTGTGCTGTTTACGGGTAGGTCGAATAAATATACCTTAGACCTCACGCTCACGAATCCTGCAGCCACTACGACGTCATCTCGGCCCCATCTGAAGGTTGGGACTCTGACCCGTTTCACATGGACGGCCGAAATGGATACCTGTACGGCCGCGGAGTCACCGACAACAAGGGCCCAATCCTAGCGGTTGCATGCGCTGTTGCAAACCTGCTCTCTATCCGAGCGCTCGGTGTTGATGTCGTATTTTTGATTGAAGGGGAGGAAGAATGCGGGAGCAATGGCTTCGGCGACGCGGTCCGGAAGCACAAGGTAGACTAGTTTCCTTGTCTCTCATTAATCTGAGGAATTCTGTAGGACCTCATTGGGGACATTGATGCTATCTTGGTTAGGTCCGCACCTGCCTTATGCTTTCACTGCTGTCGACTAATCAATTCCGCAGCAACTCGACGTGGATTGCAGAAGACACACCTTGCATCACGTATGGGCTCCGCGGAGTGGTGCATTGTTCTCTTGAGGTTCGATTATACGCGGAAAACGACCCCATTTGCTCACCCACCTCCAGATATCAAGCGACCTTCCTGATCTGCACTCTGGTATTGAAGGCGGCGCGGTGGTGGAACCATTGCTCGACATGTAACTCTGACTCGTTTCGTTTCGCCCACCCTATGCTTACACGGCTTGCAGGGTGCATTTACTTTCCACACTGACTGACGCACAACATCAAGTCCGCATCCCTGGATTTTGTATGTCCCACTGAACGTTTTACTTCCCAATTTTCACGACCTTTACTCTTTTCAGACGACCAGGTTCGTCCACAGACAGAGTCGGAGAAGGAGTTGTACAAGCGGCTTGCGACGGTCACTGGCCGGCCGGCGGCCTCGCTGTCGTCCCGATGGCGAGAGCCATCTCTGACAGTCCATTCCATTGAGATTTCTGGACCCAAAAGTTGGTGCTATCCCGCGCCACGTTTCGTTTCTCAAACTCCCTTCCACAGATGCTACTGTCATCCCGGGTACAATCAAATCCCAAGTCTCACTGCGTATCGTGCCAGATCAGGACCTGGACTCTATTGCAAAGTCTTTGTGTACACATCTTGAAACTTCGTTCAAAGACCTGAAATCGCCCAACGCCCTCAAGGTCGGATCGTTTTTCCTTTGATTCGCAGTATTATTGACCAGCAGACAGGTCACCGTGGATAACACCGCCAACTGGTGGTTGGGGGAGCTCGACGATTTTTGGTTCAAAGCTCTCGAAAGCGCTGTCCAAGAGGAGTGGGGCATGGAACCGTTACGGATACGAGAGGGCGGTGTAAGCCATGTTCTCTTGTCCTTCTGAGTTTGACCTGACGCAGCACTCAGTCGATCCCCTCTGTCCCGTTTTTGGAAAAAGAGTTTGGATGCCATGCTCTGCATCTTCCGATGGGCCAGAGCTCCGACCAAGCTCATTTACCCAATGAGCGAATATCCCTAGACAATCTTCGACGGGGGAGATCCGTGATTGAACGGTTTCTTTCTACTGTCGGGGAGATGGGCGGTCTGTCGACTGCTTCCTGATGCCCTGGTTTTCTTCTCAGTTAACTTACTGTACGACCGATATAATTTGGATTGGCGCACACGGACGCAAAAGAATGAATATTTTTTTAATACTGCCTGTCTCGATCACGTGATTACTATTCGACATTGGGAGCCTGAGGTTGGGATTTGAGGAGTAGTTTCATCGATACAAGTCCCGTTGTGTTCACAATCCCACAAGCCTGGTCGTCGTTGCACGAAATGTCCAGAACCAACGGCCTGAAATACATTGATGCGTTTATATAGATATATACTTAACAGTAAAGTAAAGGAGACGAAGGGCCGACAAATCGGATCGGGTACAACAAGATTCCTCCGTGAAATACGTAGATGAATTGGAAGATAAGAAGACAAATCGAGAAAGAACGGACGATGCCAATGAACCACCAGCAAGCAGGCGCCTCCTTCCACAAATCGAGGGAGACAAAGACAAGTGCCAGAGAAAGCCGATCTGAATAGAACCCCAGAGAAACTTGGAAAAAAATCTTGAGCAGCGTAGCATCCAACTTGCAGACTTCCACCAGGGCATCGGGTGAGGAGGGGCGGGAGAAGAAACAGATAAGCCAAATAGATGGAGCCAAGACATTCAGCGAGATCCGCCGGCAGACACACTTAAGCACTTGAGCACCGAGAAATCAATAGGGCCTTCGATGCAAGAGTATGAGCTGAATTCGAGCCAAAAAGTATTGTTACATACGGGTGGTTCCTGAGATGACTATTCAGAGCTGCCGGATTGTATTTGCGATCGGAGCGTGGACACAGGGAGCAGCGGATGTCAGCGACGACAATCTGTTCGGCCATATGTTCGCCATGGCTGGCGGGTGGTCAGTAAACCATCTCCCAAAACACGCACGCAGCGAGACCAACCTGCTCTCGAAGTGCTGTCGCAGAGCGTGGGACGAAAAGAGACGCGGTCGTCCGTTGGAGATACAGAAGGGACAGGGCGTTCTGCCGTTGGCGTTCGGCATCCGTATACGGATTTCTTCCAGCACGACTGGCTTTATCGACTCCCAAACTGTCAAGGGGTAAACGCGTGAGTGTGCGAAGAGAGACAAAGCAGAAATTTTACCAGCCGGGTCTAGGATCCCGAGATCGCTCGCAAAGGCGTTGACATGTCTTGTAAGGGTCGGCGACGTCAGGATTTGCTCTAAACAGTAACCGTGCTCTGACGCCAGCTGCCGTATACTTGGCAAGTCAAAGACGTGCACCGAGCATTAGTAAAATGCACTCACAGGGCCTCATGCTTGGCGTCGATCGCACTCTTTGCCTCTCTGTAAGCGTGGGAACACTCGACCAACTTCTCGGTGGTCTGGTTTCGTGGGTGAGCCGCTGTTTCGACAAGACAGGCATATCAGAAATCACTTACTTCCATCCACTCAGTGAATGAAGGATGGATGATTTGGGATGTCTATGTCAGAGGAAGCTCTAGACAATTTAAAAAAAAGGTTGGATCCAAGCGACAAACCGGAGTAATCTGCGGCATCAATGGCTCTGATGCTACTTTGCAGAGAGCAAAAAACTGGACCCATGAAGCACTGATATGAGCGGGTAGATATAAAGGAGAGGCTAGACACCAAATGAGCAAGATGACCCATTCACAGAGATCTCATACCGGCTGAACCCTCTAGGTATGGGAGAGCAGCTGGCAAGGTGGTAACATGAACGAGAGATGGAAAGTTATACCTGGTTAGGGTGGTAAATGACAGTATATGAGAGGACTGTTAATGACGCACGGCATATTGGCATTGTTCGTTGTTTTCTTTAAACTCGCGTACTGGCATGTAAACTGAAATGGAGTTATTAGCCGTTGCAGACACGCATATCGCAGAGAGCGTACAGAGCACAATCGTATCGCCAGTGCAAAAGAGTGCGGCATGACGCTGGTCGGCCTGCGGCAATTCTAGGATAAAGTTTTAAAATTTTGTCATTTGGCAACACTCGGGTTCGAAGGGGATGAAAACGCACAAGACACGCTCCAACACCAAACATCAAGTGCGCGAGTGAGGATTCAGAAGGCCCCGATGGTGGGAGCGCGACGTCGAAGAGAACATTGCGTCGGGCAGCGCGCCAAATCGAAGGACCTTCGTCCAGGCAAGCACAAAACGCCCGAAAAACCGAGCGAAGAATCCGCAGAGTAGATGGACCACATATGGAGAGCATCTTGAAAAGGTTCAGAGACTCTGACTTTCAGATCGAGTCGGGCAGCTCGACCACGTCCCGAGGCAAGTAGAGTATGTTGAAAGCATTGTGGGTCATGGCGAGGGCAAGGATGCAGCGTTGTGGAGGAGATTTGAACTAGGCGGGCTCGTGGTTGGAGGCGGACGAGTTGACGATGGAGGAGAGAGATGTCACGGTCACATGAACGGCGACTTGAAAAACGCGCCAACGAGAAAGGCAAAAAGTTCCGATTCATTTGTAGACAAAAAACTACAATAGAAAATAAATAGCACACAAGCTCGCCCCGCCCTAAGGATCTTGTCAAACCACAGGTCCTGAAAATCCGTCAGCACATGAATGAAAACGGGTAAATCCCATATCCATGGGGTCCCAGAGGGCTATCCAAAAGACGTTCGGCTTGCCCAGGGCTATCCAGTACAGAAGAGAAATGTGTGCCCGAACGGGAATGGCACTCGGCTCTGATGTGTGCGTACGAGCAACAATCGCGGGTGGCCGCCGATGCTGAGCGCACCAGCGGCCCCAGGGTCACGACGCCGCCGTGGGAACACGCACACACCATGGCGAACCGGCCACACACTAATTCGAGACCCTCCAGGACCCGGACAGAATAAGTGATTTACCCACCTGAGTAAAGGACTGTTTGAGGCTTGAACGTTGTGGTCGGCGACGAAGGAGGATGAGAGGAGGAGGAGAGAGGAGGGTGGAGGAAGTGGAGGAGATGGAAGTGGGAGGAAAGAAGAGGAAGGTGACGAATGTGACACAATTGTCACCCGCTTTTATACCTTTCCCGTATTTCGCCTTGTTTGGTTCCAGTATCAACAAACGCGTCCTTCGACGCGTCATCTCGTGACCGTGTTCGCATTATCACGTGGGTGCCTTTCGCTCTCTTTCCTCAACCACAATGTCGTCCAAGAACGAATATATGCTGTTTTCCTCAAGCTTTCCCTTTTTGGCAGCGGGCGTTGAGTCCTGGCCTTCCATGATCCAATCATCTGTCAACGGCACTTCCATTTGGGGCAACGGCGTCTTCTCAGCCAACCACTTTGAGCAAACCCGGCTCCTCTTTGCACGAGCTCTTCATCGACTGTGCGACCTTCAAGATTTGGCCCATGAGCTAGAACAAGAACGTGCTAGGAACAATCCTCCCCTTCAATAATCGGACATTAAGCGAAGTACAGGTCCCTGGTCCGACCTTCTTTGTGCTGTCTCTCGCGGTGCGCATCGCGGCCTCGCTGCCAGCGAACATGCCCGTCGCTTTGGAGTTGAAACGGACGGATCCCATCCTTGAGGACATGACGGGCGACATTCGCAAAATGTTACTGAAGGCTACCGCGGCAGGCTACATCTCAATTGGCTAGTAGTTCCGAACCACCAGGTCCGCGCCTCCCACGGCCTCCTGCTGTTCGGCGCCGGCGCGATGACTACTACACTGACTAGCCACCTGGAATCCAATTCTGAGTCCACAACGACCAGCGTCTTTCTGGCCGCATGCAATAATTGATCTTTCGCCACGTGTCATCGGCCTCGAACTGGTAGTCGAACCGACTTGAACGCGACAGAAGACAGGCGCGAATACCAGCAAATCCTAACCGATCGCGTCCAAAAATCCCTGCCAGAAACTGGAGAACGATACCCGACTGCACTTGTTAGATATTGTTCGACCGCGTCTTGAACTCATCTTTGCAGTATGTACCCAAACCTTACAAGTGCGTTTCTTTTCTTTTCTCAAAGAATTTTGATACTGCCGAACATGCTCAATTCTAAGGTACGTATATATGATATTGCTACAGATAATATTCGTCGCGTGAATGTATATTACCGTGAATGCCTGTACAAGTTCAGATGTAAGTTATGTAATGTTATACAGATAATATTCGTTGCGTGAATGTAAATATTACCGTGAACGCCTGTACAAGTTCAAAATGTAAGTTATGTAGTGCAACGTGAACCCCACCAATCAAACCCGAAAAAGATATGAAAAAAGCAAAATTCAAGGGGACGGCGACGGCGACGGCGCAGGTGGGTCAACTAGCCAACCGCCAGCCTCCCAGCTGCAGCCCGGGCGGTAAATGTCGAGCTGCCGCTGCGCCGGATCCGTCACACCGTTTAAGATCACTTGCAGCCGCTTGAAGTCAATCGGCTTCAAGATCCAGCCGTCGATCCCATAGTTTGCCATCTCCTCGCGCCGGCGCTCATGGAGAGTGGCGGAAACCGCGAATATAGGAATGTACCCCCCATTGAGGCGGTTCGAGAGGCGAGAGTTATGTGGAGGGCTCGATTTCTCTAGAGCTCGGATCCGTTCGGTGGCCTGGTACCCGTCTGAGATAGGCATCCTTCGAAAATCGGCGTTAATAGACTGGTTACGGAACAAATAGTAGACGAACTGGATATCCATGAGAATGGCATCGTAAGCCCTATCTGAGGTGACCTTGTCCAGGCCCTCTTGGCCATTTGTCGTCGTCACCACAGTGTGGCCATCGAGCTGTAATCGTTTGGCCAGTACCGTCCGGTTGATAGTATTGTCCTGGATTTGGTCATCAAAACTCATCGCGGGCGTAAATTTTGGTTCATTACCTCGACGATGAGCACCCTCAGCTTGGACGAGTCTTCGATACACAAATTTGACGGGCCAGCCAATGAAGGGGTAGGAAGAGGTAGCTCCCCAAGACTAGAGGATCCATCCAGTACGTAAGGGAGCGTTTTCTGGCTCTCTGCAGCACGCGGAGCGGGCGTATCGATCGTGAAGCCGTCAATCTTGACCGGCCGTACCGGGATACTCGAATCTGATACCCCAAATACCCCTGGCATTGTCGTTGACGACGTGACGGGAGGTTCAGCGGGGGATGAGGATCGTGTTTGTCTGTGGTAGCTTTCTTGGGCAACCATATGACTTGAGGATAAGGCCTCGACGAGAGAGTCGATCTCTCCCGCCGAATCGAGACTCTGTTTCCGCGAGCGCTTTCGGAGATCTATGGGCGAGGAGTTCTTGGAAGATGCCCCTGGCAACGATGACATTACTAATTCGTCGCCGTCCACCGACAATGCCAGAGGAATCAGAAACGAGAATCGGCTCCCCTCATCCACCTTCGATTCCACCCTGAGCTGACCGCCGAGCCTGTGGATATCATTTGAGCAAAGTGCATCGGCAATGAATGAACTGTGAACGCACTGCTCTACTATTCTTGCCACCACCGCGAGTCCCAACCCAACACCGTCGCCAGAACTCGTTTTAGGCTCCATCGATTCGACTTGCTCGAATTCTCTAAATATGCTCCCCAGTCTCTCAGGAGGAATGCCACAGCCGGTGTCTGCTACGAAAATGTTTAAAACAGTTTGTTTAGGTCCCCGCAAGTCTTCCGACTCCTCAAACGTGGTGCAGCCAACGGTGATCGAACCCGCGGCGGTGTATTTTACTACGCCGCGATTAATCAGATCAAGGTGTAGAAACGCAGGATAAACGTACGGGAATTAGCAGTGAGATTTTGCACTACTGTCCGAATCTTCTTCGCGTCGCCGACGATAGTCTTGGGGGATTGCGCAAGCTCTGTCTTGAACGTGATATTCCGCCGTTGCGCCTCCTTGCGGTAAAGATGCGTCGCATCTTCAATGGCGTCTTTCAAGTCGAACGGCTCGTTGAACGACGTCTCCTGTCCGCTCTCGAGCCGGGTGAGATCCTGAAAGTAACCTTTTAACATTTCGGCGTAATCTCAGATGCCCCGATTAACATACCAACAAGTCGTTGATCGTGAATAACAGACTCTGTGGCGCAAGTCAACTAATATTTAGGAGGGTGTAAGCATTAACTGACCTTGGACGCAGCATGCGAGCGATTCAGATTATCACGGGTCTCATCATCCAGTGGTCCATTGAGCGCCATTTCGAGATAACTGCCCACGAGTTAGTCATGCGACACTGCATCAGTAACGGAAAGACGCACTTGATGATGTGATTCAGCGGGGTTCGAACTGGGTTGACATATGAGAAGAGTCACAGTGGCGGACGGTGCCGCTTACCTTCATGCGATGCATTCGAGAGGAGCAAATTCGTAAGTCGCGTCGTCTGCAGTGCGTTCTCCTTCTGTCTCCACACCTCGATGAACTACCGCACATCACAATCACTAAACCTCCAAGAAATTAACACCACAATGGCACTCACCTTGCCATACACCAACGCGAGTACGCCCGCCGTCTCGAGCTGGTCCTCCGTCCAGGCACGACATCTGCCCGCCACCGTCTCCGACCAAATCGCAAACGACTTGCGCGGCTCGAGCATCGTCTCAGACCCTGGAATGTGCTTGGAATTCGGATTCCCCGCCCAGTGCACGTGCCGTGGCTGTCCTTTGCGAAGGAAGCAAATGAAGTCCTTGCCCTCGCTTGACAGCGGCACGTAGAGCATCCCTGCGACAACTTCAAGGCCAGCAGACAGCGTAAGGTCTGTGAAATCCGTGGTTACGGCTTGCGAGACTTGTATCGTGCTAGTTTCCAGTGAGGACGAAGCAAGAGCGGAAAGAGAGTGAGGACTGACGTGAACTGCTTCAGTCGCAGATATTCCGCCATGATGAGGATCTCCTGCCCATGTTCATTCGGCCCTAGCATCTTGGCAGCTTCCCCAATCTATGAACCAAAATTAGCCCGGATTACTTAAGAGGTTGACTAAACCACACACGACAAGGACCCCAAAGTCCGCGTCGAACAGCCCAAGTAGATCATCGGCATTGCTAACAATATAACCCGTCTAAATTCCAGAGAAAATCTCTGAGTCGAAGCCGAAGGACGTCGAAGAGTATACCCACTGGATGATTATCGGACGCCATCGTGTTGATCTGTCTCAAACGTTAATCTTCTATGTATCTATCCAATAACGAGGCGATTCACCAGTTTCCTCGTTGACAGCCGTTGCGCATAACTCAGCCGTTCAATGTTGCGCGATATCGATTGACTGAGAAGCCGCAGCATCTGTCGTACGGGGAACGATACGCGCATGCCGTGTGGCCCATAAGAGTGACATGTTACAAGCCCCCACAAAGCGCCGAACGCCATTATCGACTGCAAAGAAATGCAGAGTTCAGAACGGCGAGTCAACGCAAGAATGAGGAGATGAAAGGGAGGAGTTAAAACAAACACGTACAACAGACATGGACGCCCGTACACCCATATTCTCCAAGTCTGAATGCATACCATCAGCCATTCCGCTCCGCGCACCGGTGCAGCAACGTACATTCAATATGTATCGGGCTCATCGCGCGCAAATAGCAATGGGTCATATTCTACGTGCGCGTAAGCAAAACCGCCGTGGTGCAATTCGGCAAGATCTATAGAACGCACCAGAGGTGTCTTGAGGTCTTCCTTGCTACGAACAACAATGCGCGCTGTGCTCTGTGAGCGGTTGTACAGCAGTCGGACTTTGTCTGTTATCCAACCGTCAGCTACTTTGAGGTATATGAAACCTGAGGCCGCGCACTAATCGCATATAATTGCCTGGCCTATTACCCGCAAAAAGCCAAAGTGAGTTTCCCTGTCTGCGTTTAAACGTAACACATACCTGCGCCGGGATATCGGCTGCTGGAAAATGCAATCCCTGATACAGATCATGTGTCTTGCTCCAGTCCAGCAATTCCGCGACGACCTGCCCATTCCACGCCTCGTCAAACTGATATACCAGGACCCGGTGGAATTGTGACAGATCCTTGATCACCCCGACGACAACTTGAAGAAACGTCGCGAGATCCGGCGCATCTCCCAGCTGCTCGTTGATCTCTGCCATCACAGCAAACACATCCATCATGCCGACACCACCAGCCGCGCTCCCGCCAGCGCGCCGCGACCGTCGCGAGCGCGTCTCCGAGGGTAAATGCGGGGACTCTGTGCCCTGAGGTAGGGGATCGCCGCGCGCGATGCGCCGCAAACGCTCCAGCACAAGCAATGGCTTTGCACGTGTGGTCGTGCTTTCCAAAATATCCTCCGCACTGGGCCCCATATTGACTTTCTCAGAGTCCACTTCGGCTGCATACTCCAGTACTGGATCCGTCTTTTCTTCCCATGGCGTTGGGGTTGGCGTTTCGTCCGCGCTGAGAAGTGTCTGGTCCGAACCGTCCGTCGATGACCCTCCCCCGCCGTTCTCGGTGCGCGGCGCGCTGCTGCCACTGCCGCTGCTCACAGAACCGAGAGGTGTAAAGTGTGCACCCGCTTCATCCGTCAAAGGATATAAGGGGTTGAGCGTATCGCGCTCAAGCTCGAATTCCATAATGATTAGCCCCAAACTGGCCCCACTAGCTGGGTCCAATGGACGATGAACTGCACACCAACAAGTCCATTTGCGACGACCAGCACTCGCCTCCGGATCGTCCGGAGCGGCGCTTCCCGGTGCACCCCAGCCGGTGAGCAAAAACACGTACGGCGACGCCTTCTCCTCTTGCGTGTTGAGATCAGACTCGGAAAGAAACTCCCATAGCGCCCCCGCTTGGGACTCTGGAAGCGTGTCGGTGAAACACTGGAGGGAGAACAGGTAACGAGGAGATAGGCCTAGTATTTCTTCAGCATTCTGGGTGGGCCAATGAAATTAGTGATGGATGGTCGGGCAGAGTCAGAGTCAAGACGCACCTCTGAGACCTGGCGGACGACGAGGGCATCTTCCACCTCATGGACGGCGATAAGAACGCCGAATCCTTGCACAGCACCCGGCGTCCGAATCGGCTAAAATATATTAGTTTTGAGAAATGCATCTGTCAGGAGACGCACCTCGTCTTCACAGCGAGCAAGCTTGCCCTCTCGGCCCAAAATAACGTGATTTCCGTGTTCGTCCTGAACATGTTGAAAGCGGACCGTAAGGAGCCGGAAGGCGTCGCTTGCGTCCGAGCCCGAGGCAGACTCGGAGCCCGAGCCAGATATTCTGTTGGACAAGGACGACTGAGAAGACTCGGAGCGCTGGGCACCACCGCTTGCCGAGGTCGCCCGCGGAGAAAACAGCCCAGACTGGCTCGTGGAGGAGTTACTTGGGTCCCGAACTGTGCTACTACGTTGTGAAGTGGAAACGACCGATCTAGTACCTTTGTTACTGTGCGGGGGAGTGGAGGGTAAAGGGGTGAGGTGGACGAAATCGAACTGGGAGGGATTCCACGGCAACGGCGCGTCAGGAACCTCCTCTGGTGGCAGGGGGTCATCGCTGACTGGGAACTGTTTAGGTCGCGCGCGAAGCTCTTGTAGGGGCTCCTGTGAAGGCTTTAGTTCTGGGGCGGGTGAGGCTACATCAGCCACAGAAGTAGATGTAGAAAAGACCGCGAGGGTATCAGGAGTTAAATCGCTCTTGATTAGAGTAGTTGCGGTAAAAGTGCGACGTAGATTTGGGTCAGAATCCTCGCCCGGAAAGTGCCTGAAGTTTGGAGGCACAATACTCGAGCGATGGCGACGTTTCCTCGATTTTTTCGAAGGAGAAGCGGCGCCCGATGTAGGGGGAGTAGCCGAGGAGTCGGACACGGTTCTCCTGCGACGTGGAGAGAGTAGTTTTCCTGCTCCGTCTGTTGGACCGCCGTTTGCGCGCGTCTCTGCGGCCCCAGATTGGCGGCGAGAAACAGGTGGTGTAGCATTACTGGCACGCTGGATGGAGTTGCTGAGAAGAGAACGGACAGGATAGACGTAGGATACGGAGGAGGTGGATGGTATATCCGAGTCGGAGAACATGACCCAACATCGGACACCATAAGTTATATATATCCGACCCGACAGGTCAGTGCACTTAAGTCAACCTCCAGCTGGCTATGTATGCTTCATCTCTCACTCTTACATCGCTCTCGTGGTCTAGTAGAATGATACGCGCTTTGGGAGTTTTCACCGTTGCGCGGGGTCCCGGGTTCAAATCCCGGCGAGGGTCTTTTTAAGGTTTTTTTTTACTTCACTTCATGTCAGTGTAGGTAGATACATTCCGGCGCGGTCCCGTTAATAAACAGCCGGGGCCCGGTACTACATCGCGTCGAGGGTATCAAAATTTTAGCCACTTACACTATATCGACAAAAGAAATGTCACATAGTGTTTTCGGTCATTTCTGGGCCAAATCACTCCAAATAAAATGTAAGCATGAACATTTACTGATTTCATGATGGTATGCACCTTTTAATCCATATAATTCCTACTTCGTTCTGTCAGAATAAAATATTTGAGTGTTTTCCGAAAAATCGAGTCTGTGGAATCACAGTGAACACAAAAATGGTATATACTATCTGAAAGTACTTGAAAAATGGATCTCATCCATATATTGGTCGACCTACATCCACAGAATTCTGAGCTCAGGGCGTGAACTCCAAGTTGGCCATTTTTAGCATTTTTGCTCAAAAAATGCTAAAAAGTGACTAACTTGCAAGAGGTATTGTGAGCCCAGAACTCTATGGATGTAGGTCGACCAATATGGATGAGATCCATGTTTCAAGTACTTTCAAATAGTATATACCATTTTTGTGTTCACTGTGATTCCACAGACTCGATTTTTCAAAAAACACTCAAATATTTTATTCTGACAGAACGAAGTAGAAATTATATGGATTAAAAGGTGCATACCGTCATGGAATCGGTAAATGTTCATGCTTACATTTTATTTGGAGTGATTTGGCCCAGAAATGACCGAAAACACTATGTGACATTTCTTTTGTCGATATAGTGTATGTACCACCTAAACCAAAACGGTTTTAACCCTGATCTGGGTTTTATTCAAGCAGCAAAACTCCACAGGTCAGAGACGATATCACCACCCAAAACCTCAGCCTCGCTAGGAAACAGATCCAGTTGTTTCCCCATCTCTATCGCCACAGGCGGCTCTTTCTTGATCTTCCGGTTTGCGTCTGCGTCGAATAACTATGATGCCCGTAAGCAACCAACACAGAAGATGACCGTAAACGGCGTACCGTCCCGTATGTATGATCCAAGAAATCCTCCATGGAATAGCTCGGCTTCGTAAAAGCCTCCGAGAATATCTTGGTCAACGTCGACACGCCCGAAAGATAATGTTCCTTGTGGGAATTGAGCTCCCACAAGGAACTCTCGATTGCGCGCGTGAGGAGTGGATTCGGCCCCGTAGGGTCGAAGGGATCGTCGTCCGAGGACGCGTCGGGGCGATGGATCATGTGCATGAGGGCGGGATGGCGTTTGAGGGTGTTGTAAGTGAATGGAATGATCATTATTATCGCCGCTGGAGGAGCGGACAGCGACAAGCGCGTGAGCCGTTTGATGAAGGAGGCTAAGAGCGTTGCGGGGAGGTGGCTAGTCCGGTCAGTGAGTAGGAGTCCAACAGAGGAAAAGTTAGGACATACGTTGAACTGAGAAACAGCTCGGTCAGCCGGAAAAACCGGGCGCGGTGCTTGGAATGGAGCACGTCCCGATCGAGAAACGCATACAATTTCGTGTAGAACGAAGGATAATCTCTGAAGACACAATCAAGTCGCTGTTTTGAGGTGAGAAACGGGCTTACAAGTTGTATTCTTTCATCAACACGAAAAGAGCGTTGAGCGCAAGAAGACCAATGGATCCACCTGTATTGAATACTTAGTGACAGCATCAAGAATGCTTAAGAGAACCACAGACCGTGGTCAACGGAGCCACCGACCCAATCCATTATTAAAACCGGCCGCGTCAAGTGAGGCATAACGCCGCGATGCATGACATTGAGCGCACGCAGCGAAAGATTTTTGCTCGTTGACACATCCGGTGCCGCGGATAGTTTTGGGAGGAGAGCCAGCCACGCTCGGGTGAAAACTGCCTTGTGAGAAGGCAGCGAGTGCAAGGACTGGTGAATCGTCAATTTATGCAGCCTCGCTCCCGGTTTTCTCGGTTTATCCGAGTCCTTGGATGTTGTATCCTCGTCGAAGAATTTGCGCCAATCGTCGTCGTCGTCCTCCCCCTTGTCTGGCTCCTCGTCCGACGAATCGTCTGCGGTTGCGGATGTCTTCTTGGATGGTTTGGGCTTCGGCGGTTTAGTGCCCAATTCTGATACCCACCAAGCATTGAGCTCCTCCTTTTCTGTAGGAAAGGTATTGAGGCCTTCTAGAATGATTAATAGATTTGCAGGGAGGTCCGGGTGGTCAGAAATGGATGCGGTGGTTATTAACGACCTGCACAACGTTAATGCGGATCGTATAAGCTAAGGATAGCGTACCCGGCTTCACGAAGGAAAAACCACCGCACATCATCGTGCACACTAAACCAAGTCTCGTGGAACAGGTGAAGAACGTCTGCATCAAGCACCCCTTGGGCGCCTTGCGCTGTTCGTCGAGAAGGGGGACATAATAGCAAGCCGGAGACAATTTTTCGGAAGTGTGAGATATGAAATTGAGGCTGAGATTCCGACAAGCTGGCAGATGTCGATAAATGTTTTTGAAGAGAAAACAAGATCTGCAAAGAGGATATCTGGACGGCGACAAACATGAGCGTCAACGAAGATCTGCACAAGGAGTAAAATCACACGCAGCAGCTTTTCCTCGTCCTTCAGGAGGCCGCACAGGAAATCGACATATGAATTGAGTTTGTCCCATATCCAGGCTTTGACAACTTTGGCAGCGTCGTCTCCACTGCTGCTTAATTTTCCACCCGATATGATGATAACGAAAACCCTGTACAGGGAATATATGGCTTTTGAAGTGTCCTGCGCATCGTCGGTAGTAAATGCGAGGTTCAGGAGGTCGACCAATGGATTCAACGAGCTATTGGCGGCAGCGGCAGCAGTGATCTGCTCCTCCAGTTCTTGAATGGATTTCGAAAATCCGGATTCCTTCTGGATCCTGCGTTTCTTACTCGGAGGCGGCAACGACGGTGCAGGGCGCGTCATGAAAGCGGAAGAAACTTTTTTTGCACAGCCACCTCGGCATGGTGGGCGACTCGGGCCGGTGATACAGAGCGGTTACATTCAGATTTATAAAGTATAAATTATTTAAAGAGAATTCTAGGACTTGTTTGTTACATGAATTGAGGACACCGGTGGGTTCCAATCATTCCCGAACTGCCTGCAAACAAGGCGTAAATTCGGTTGCTTAAAGTGGAGTAACGAACTCACCTATGTATAAGATCTTTCACCCACACGACACGCGTCAGCCTGCATTCGTGCCTTTGCCGCCATCCCCCCAACTCCAACGGGCGGCACTCTCCCAGATTTGGTTCATTGAAACACGATCCGTGAAAGTGGCAAGCCAAAATTGATAGTAAAACCAATTCTCCCCGCATGTTCCCAGGAAACCTTCATATTCCGGCGGTGACAGCTCTTTGTGTGCGGGGGCTTCAGGGTCATCGAGCCATACCCCGATAACGCGAGAAGGAAATAGGAGGAAGAGCGCATGAATAAGGTTTTGGTCTTTCCCCACAAACAAGCCTTGGCGAAGGTAAAGGTCATGGTACGCGTAATATACGTCTCGCCACCAAGAGACAGTTTTTGGAGGGCCACCGAAGAAGGACGCTTACAAGGACAGTCAGATAGAAGGCTGCAAGTTCGACTGGTCATACTAACCCTCGCTGAAATAATTATCTATCGGACCCATGCTCTCTTGCCAATGCCTGTGGCTCGGGTGAGGCACACGACAAACCGGAAAGAACAGCAGATCTTCTTCCTTCTCTCCAGACAAAGCACTTCCTTCCTGCCATATCTGATGCACCCGCGTTAAGGAGGGCCAATCGGTAAATCCATGAGTGATACGAAAACTCCCAGCGTCGTTCCAGAATGCGTATTCATAATTAATGCCCTGGCGCGACAGCGCCTTAACCGCTTCATCGAGAAAGTATGGCTTTGCATTCCACACAGCATACAGCTCTGCAGAGTGAATGTTCTTCTCCCGGTCGAGGGCATGCATCCCACTATATTGCTCTTTATATTCCCGAAGAGGGGGATATCGAACGGTGTCGCGAATGTCGTGTCGATGGTCATTGGTAAACTTCCACGACACTTCCGTACCAATGGAACCATCTCCACAGGCGTGTAAAAGTAAATGTCGGTCGTGATTGGCCGCAAAAATTGACATAACCACCCTTCGTAGTCTCGCATGGTATGTTTTGACTTGGAAAGAGGAAAGAAGGCGGAGACCAGGAGGATTGAAGACGAGTTGCCTAGGATCGCCGCGGTATCACGGAAAACATATGGGTCCGGAGCACTGCTCTGCAGATAAGGTATTGAGTAGAAGAGACCCAGAATGGAGAGCAAAATAAGCAGAACAAAGAGGCGACTTCTCCCAAGAAGAGGCATGAGTTGTGAAGGTTGTGGAGGACCACAAGCTCGATCGCGATCACGTTCGCTGTCGAAAATTCCCACGCATGGTCTTCCATCATGCTCGACGCTCTTGAGGTGGATTGTGCTCGCATTGGAGCTTCTGACAATTGCAACCAGATCTTAGATCTTGAGTTGGAAAACCTCGTTTTGACGGAAAAAGCTCTAGCCCAACAGCGGCTCGATTCCTGCCAAAAACATACCCGACCTGACATTGCCAAACGAAATTGTATCCGAAATATTCATCTATGTACTCCCAGTTTATCCCCGCTGCCCTCCGCTCACCGGGCTTCTTTGGCCGACTTCTTTGACCCACATTTTGACCCACATTTGTAGCAAGTGGCGGGAAATAGCGTTATCCACCCCTGTGCTGTGGTGGGCCATACCACTCCGGCGTTCCAGTTGAACGGCAAACCCACATCCTCGATTTGTGGCCGAAGAAGTCCGGCTCTTGGCTGCTCACTATCAGAAATGACGAGGAAGACAATGCGCAGGACTCATCCGAACTCGTTGCGTCATTTTAAATTTATGCCTTGTCGCGCGCGTTGGGAGTATCTAAAAATTATCACCTCCACCTCTCATCTCAGCGCCTTCGAAGGCGGGATCCCTCTGCTTCGCCATTTAGATCTGGAACTTTATGGAGGCCTTCATGGGACAAACAATGCCGTGATTTCAGATGTCCCTCTGTTACGCAGCGTCGTCCTCAATGGCATTGCAATTCACTATAGTGATTTCGATGTAATGAGATCCATTCAAACTTCGGATATTCCCCCAGTGATTTATCTGTGACCGGTGAGCGGAGCAAGGTACAAGACTGGGGCGAATACGTCACGCGCAGTAGCACTGATCGAAAGCGAAACCACAAGAGAAAACAAGAGCGAGAAGTAGTGTCTCGGCACTATGAATCTGAGCCTCAACTGATAGAAAATAAAATAATCATAAACTCGATCCGCTGAAATTTTCTTTTCTAGAGACAGAATCGTAGGACTGGTAAATTAGCCACCCAACCAGGACTTGAGGAACCATCCAAGTATGCCTGCAATGGCTGTGGCACCAGCAACTGTAGTGCCTACCTCGGGATCTTGAGTCTTTTCCCAAATTCTCCTGGGCAAGCTGGCGACTACAACATTAGCAGGAGCTTCTGTCGCTGGAACAGCAATGCCTCCTGGAGCGACCAATAAATGCGTCTGCGCCTCGAGCTTTCGACCAATCTCCTTCATGCTTTCCTCTATAATGCCCTTGTTCTCCATCCCCATCTCCTCAATCTTCTTTTCGAAAGTGAGCGCCAGCCGTCGCCGTTTCCATGGCTCTACGAAAACAATGGCAACCACGAAGACCAATAAATTCAGAGCCAGGACAGTGAGTGACCCGTATGTCGAGGCACTCCGAATTTTGTCTGACCATACTTGCTCCTCATGATAGCGGGCAAGGATGGTTCGCATGAGCTCGGTGAACTCGCGCTCAACAGCCTCCTCCGCGTTGTGCACGGCTGCTCGTGCTTGGGATTCTTCTTGCTCGAATACATGGTCCTGGGGAACGAGTGTAGTGAACCTGGTGATGTCTGCCTGGTTCCAATTAGACTTGCGCTGCAATAGGTCGTTTATTTCGCGCTGTGAATTCGAGCGCTGCACGACTGCGATGTCGTACGCCGTTTTCGCTAACCGGGCAGCGTTACGGGCTTCGTTTATGCGGCTTTCTGCAAGATTCATAAACGGGTTGAAAAAGTGTCTGGGTTCTAATTACATACACACCCTGTTCTACGACCCGCCGTTTGAGAGCCTCTATCTCCTCGTAGCCAGTCATTTTGTTCAGGTGGAATCCTAGCTGAGAGAGGGTGGTTTTTGTGGTGGAGGTGAATTCGTCTGCCCGAGTTCGGACAGCGACTGCAGTCTGGTCGGTCCATTGACGCATGCGTTCCTTCAGCTCAGAAGTAGGCCCAGAGGAGGAGGAAGCTACAGGCTCAAGTGGTGGTTGGGTCGACGAAAATGTATCCGATACAGATGATTCCACCGGCGGTTGTTTCGCCCCAGATTCGGGTTCCGGGGGCAGCGTACGGCTTACATTACGAAAAGCAGGCGAGAAGGAAAGTCGACGGGCGACAAGAGGTCTATGGAGAGACGACCTCAAGGGTAACATCGACAAAGTGGGCACAATGCCTCAGCCCAAATAGGAAGTCGCTTACGCTCGATCCACGATTTTTTGAAAGAGACAGAAAAATCTATAATATTCTACCTACCTATCACACGTCTACATTAGATATCCAGAATCCAGTATCCAGTATAAAACATGTAAGGAGGGTGACATGAGGAGGATTAGGGAACAATAAACTCAAGTACTTGTAACAAAACCCGAACCAGAAATCTAACTCCACACGTCCAACATAAGGCGTGACCGTTCCTTCAACAACTTGACCTCCGCCGCACCTTCTACCTCGGCAGATCCACCCTTGGCCTCTCCAAGGATTCGAGCCAATACCTCCTCGACAGCCTTGCTCATGCTCTTGGCGTCTCCGCAAATGTATATGTAACCCTTGCCGTTGATGATTGCGTCGGCGACGTGCTCCCGGTCGTCCCACAGAAGATCCTGGACGTAGATCTTGCTGCCGTCGGGCTTATAGGGCGGCTCGCGGGAAAATGCGCAGTGCAGGCTGAACTTGCCCTTCAGCTCCTCGGTGTATTGGGGCCATTCCTCCTTATAGAGGAAATCTTCCGTCGATTTGCGGCATCCGTAGAATAGTGAGATCCGGCCCCAATCGACTAGGGCGTCGGGGCCATTCTTCTCGATCGAGCGACGGGCAAGCGCAACACGTTCTTGAACAAACCCGCGGAAAGGAGCGACACCCTAAAACAAAGTGGGCAATATGAGCTACAAGACAATGAAAAACATACGGTTCCCGGTCCGATCATGATCACAGGGCTCTTGGGGTTGGTCGGAAGTCTAAAGGTCGATCGTCTGACGTGAATGGGCGATTTGTATACAGTTTCGTTCCTGTAGGCACCACGAGGACCTTCAATGGCATATGTGGGCATGCTGACGGAGGCTACCATCGGCTGACTCTCGCCAGTTGCCGCATATCTGAGGTTTAGCAGGAAATTCGAACCGACACCGAACACCCATTTGGGAGGCACACGAGCGCTAGCGATGGACTGATATTTGAGGACAACTGCCGTGACGTGGATGGAGGTGGGATGAAGCTTAGGGCTCGAGGAGATGGAGTAGTAACGCGGCTGGAGACGGGGGATCGCCGACACGATGATGTCAAAGGGAATAGGCCATGCGGTAGTGTTCTCGGTAGTAGGTGGGACAGTAGAATCATTGCCCGCCGCCAACTGAAGAACTTCACCGAGCTTGAGGCAACCATTGGCGATAATCTCGTGGTATTCCTCCTTGTTGGAATTGAGAGTTTTCATAGTCTCCTCCGCCTCTGGCGTTGGAGCGAACTTCGACAGCGAGCCGAGGATTTGACGACCGGCAACAGCGCTGATATCGATGTAGTGTCGGAGAACGGTAGCGTAGGTTGTGGGAACGGGGAAAGGAACCTTGGCAAGAGCGGGATCCAGGGATTCAATGCCGATGACGTTGTCCTTTTTGTCGAACAGTCCGAGAGCGCAGAGAAGACGGTCGACCTCAACGTCTGGGTTCGAAGGCCACACTCCGACGTGATCCCCATGTTGATATGTGATCCCGGAACCCTCGGTATTAAGCTCGATATGAACACAGTTCCGTTCTGCGGTCGACTGGAAAAGTTCGCGGGACGCTAAGATGGGTGCAGGGTACGGGTTCTTGGCATCATGAATACCCTTGGTCTTCGTGAGAGCACGAGCAGACAGTTCACCTATCGCAGATGTCAGCGGAAATAGAGGAACACGGGCAACAACTGTACGAACCGAGGTATACTTTTTCAGGGGCATGGTCCGTCAACTCTGATACCGCGAAGTCGGCTGAATCGCCACCCTGTCCTTCTTCCACATTCATAGCAGCAGAAAATGCGTCCCACATGCCATCCTTCCACTCGAGATAATCTTCCTCCATGCTTTTATCGTCGTCACCTCGCCTCTCTCGCCTATGCGAATCCCGCCCATCTTGGTCAGCTCTGTGTCTACTTGTCGTCCAATAAGATTATAATGCTCGTAAGTCTTGTTGCCCAGACCGAAGACGACGTATTTCAAGCCTTCGAGTTTACGCTCCCCATTGCTAAACTCGAAAGACTCGTCCTGGAGGTTCTGCATGAGCTGAACTGCATTGTCCGTCGGCTCACCCTCGCCATAGGTGGCCATGACGAAGAAGACGGCGCATTCCTCCGGCAACTGGTCGAGGTTCTCGAAGTCGTATTCCTCGGGGTCACAGACAAGAGAAGCGAGACCAAATTTGGTCTTTGCTTCCTTTGCAAGACGAATGGCGTATTCCTCCGCCGTACCGGTTTGCGATCCGTAAAATATCACAATCCGTTTTTTCTGCAATGTGGTGAGTATGAGGGACGAGATAGAGCATGTTTTGCCACGTACACCCTCCTTCATCTTCGTTATGAAGTCCCTGGGGTTTCCCGACCCATTTGCTGCCTTGGTCGGGATCGGCGCAACCTTGGGCTTCGAAGCGCCGGAAAAAATTTGCTCGCGGAAGAGGTAGAGAGCAGCGAGAACGACGCCCAGGCCGAGCACGATCACATCTGACGATGAGGTGGAGGCCATGAGCTTAAAATGTGGATTAAGTGAGTGTTTTCTTTTGGCAGACGAAGGGGATTTGTCCTCCTTGGATGCGTGCTTGAATGGCGGTTAATGGAAAGCTGGAAAAGGAAGAGTGTGAATGTTTGTGCAACAGATTGAAATAGAGAGGGAAAATTACCAGAAGATATACAAGTATACGGAAAACCCTCCGTAGGTTTATGAAGGGCGGTGTAGGGAGACCAGGATAAGACGTGGCCTCATCCGGAAATCTCACATGACCTCCATTGCGACGCGAGCGGGCTTTTGCAAATTTTGGACTAGTGTCCGACTACTTTGGTCATTTAAATCCGTTCTAAATAACTCTACCCCCAACACTACTGCTCTACCATATGCATCCTTGGAATAGGTAGTGGCTGCTCGATTCAAGGAGTAAAAACTGGGAGTCGGCCGTCCGGCCCGTTGACTAAGGTTTGTTGACGGAGAAGTTTTCCGTCCGTCCGGGCTAGGTCGGCCTAACTCTCGGGATGTCCGACGGCTAACGGATCGCGCGTGCCCCACGCAGGATGCTCTTCGGGAAGGACGGCGGTCTTTTTCGCCTCCGTGGCAAGCTCGCTGTCGGCTCCGAGTTCGTAAGTATACCATTTTACAGCTAACTGCGCCCATAGCCGGGCAGCCGATGCGCTAAACATAACATAGTCAGTTCTTTGTGTCGGAAAAGTAAAAGATGGGCCCACTCTGAATGCGACGCGGCAATCCAGGCTCCATCCGCTGCTAGTCGTCCACGCTCACTCCAGTATCCTTCCTCGTCTTCGAGTTTCCAAATTTTGTTGATTGTGCTGATGGCCTCGATTCCATTGATGCTTTTGGTCCCCCACGTAGCAAAGTGGCCATAATAGTGTGAAATGGTCGTAAGTCGCTTGTCTGAAGCCGCCGATGCGGCAGCATCAAGCGAACAGACGGCACAAGTGCATCGAAAGCCGTATTGATGCGACAGGAACTCTCTAATAAAGTTCAGTATATGCTCTGTTATAATAAGATCACCCACCTTCGCTCGTTTCTTGTCCGCTTCGTGTCAGTGTATGTCGTGAGCAATTCCTTGGTACGAAATGAGAACAAATTGCATAGACCGCTTGGAGACGTACTTGACCCTTCGTAATATTCCTCAAAGCGTGTACAAAAAGCTGCTGCTCTCGTTCCCGCCACGTGTAGACGACATTGAATGCGCTCGAACATCCGTGATTCAACCGCGCCATGCGCGGGAAAAGGCCAACCTTATCACCAGCAGCAACAGCATTTGTTTGAAATATGGCCAATGCGACCTCATCTGGATGGGTGTCCGGATCCAGTCCCTCGGGAAAGTGAACGTAGGAGAGGTTCCAAAACGCGTCACGTCCCGTTGGGGCGGCATGCTGCAACAATCGCGAGATGAGAGCCGCGGGTGACTCCGAGACTATCGTCATAATTAATTCTGGTGCATCATTACTGGATATGAAGAAGCGAACTCGACTGAGGAACGGTGAACAGCGGGGACTCTTGGATTACGAGGTCGCCTTGTTTGATGTCCCGGATCGCGACAAGGCCTTTGCCCTTGCCCGGGAGATCAGCGACAATGTAGGGATCAAGGCTCCGTGGCTCATTGGTCTTGAAGTTATCAGGGTCGCTTCCACTGACGAGATAGAACACCAAGCTTGCGACAACAGCAGGAACCGCTAGCCAAAGTAGACGTAGCCTCCCACGGGATGCCTACGACGGTCTAAGATCATAAGAGACACCATATAGGAATGAATGCCCACAGAAGGTTCCTCGACGGATGCCTCAGGTGGTACAAGTCGTTGGCGCTTTGCAGGTCGCTGTCGCATTATGGTTGAGAAGCGCCGTTGCCCCAAATGGAAGTGTCGTTGACAGATGATTGGATCATGGAAGGCCGGACTCAACGCCCGCTGCCAAAAAGGGAAACTTGAGGAAAATAGCATATATATTCGTTCTTGGACGACATTGCGGTCGAGGAAAGAGCGCAAAAGGCACCCACGTGATATGGCGAGCACGGTCACGAGATGACGCGTCGCAGGACGCGTTTGTTGATACCGGAACCAAACAAGGCGATACACCGGAAAGGTATAAAAGCAGGTGACAATTCGTCACCTTCCTCTTCTTTCCTCCACTTTCTCTCTCCTCCTCCTCTCCTCCTTCGTCGTCGCTGACCCCAACGTTCAAGACATTCCTTTACTCAGGTGGGTATATCACTTATTTCTATCGGGTCCTATGAAGTTTCGAATGTGTGTGTTGGGCCGACCACCGAGGCGCGTGGGTTAATACGAACAGAGTCTGTGATCCCAAGTGCTCGGGTATCCGATGCCTTTCCTTTTTCTGGCACCGCACGGGCTCTGTTCGTCCGCCGTCTCAGGTCGATTTGCCATCCCCGCTCGCTTTATGCTTGGTCCACACCATTCTCCTTTGTTCTCCTACCTGTGGGCAGGGTACTGCGCATCGGAACTAGCCTCCATGGACCACGGAATATCTGGGGTTTACCCACTGACTCTGCAGCGCCTTTTTCTAAGCGTGTACTGACAGAGCCTTTTTTTCAGACCGCGTCCTTAAGTCGCACGAGCCGTTGGGGTTTTTGGATATTTAGTACATATCTTTTGAATACATTGTCTTTGGTTGTCTCTAAACACCCGACCCGGACTCTTGAGAAATCCCAAGTACTGTGACATGTGTAACACCTTCTCTATCTTCCTCCCCTGATGCGTCATTCAACTTCCAAGTTCTCGTCGCGCTCGCCTAGGTTCAATTTCTCGCAAGGTGTTTATTCCTTCCACAACTCCTCCAGAGCTCTTCCTTACCTTACTTGGGGGGTTCTGGTGTTCGTCCAAAATATTTCAAAAGCGCGGGACTTTTCATCCATTTTCGTCTCGCATCCAGCGCGTCGGCTCACTGTCTTTCAGATTGCAGGATATCGAACAATCTTTGTCTGACCTTCCCGCGGCTGGTGGCACGTTCCCCGACCTCGCCCGCCAAATCAACACCTTTTCAAGGGACTTGGAGTTGTTGGACGTGGATGGTTTGTTGCCTAATTTCTTCAATGCTTGGTCTGACCCAAATACGTCATTACAGTCTGGAGCCACTCTGGCATGTTGAGTATGGGTACGTGCTTCACAATCGTCGATCCTTGGGGCTCATGATTCAATAATTGTGTGGGTTTGCGGTGGCCGCTTACCTTTGCTAAGTTACCTTGTCTCTCTACCTCTGCATCTCTTCTTTTGCAGCCTCTCTTCAGCATAACGCCTTGGTGGTCCTCAAGTTGCTGGGAAGGTAGATGGGCCGGGTTCATGGATCGATTTGTTTGGGTTTCGGGGTTTATAGGTTCAGTTGATGGGTTTGGTCTCGTACAGCGAAGTGCATTCCTCGAGCGAGACATGGACAGACAGATCGTCCCGCTAGCGTTACGGTCTTTGTTGCACGCACCTTCACCACCATGGGTCCGGACATGTCATTTATTCTCACGCGTCTCGGAGACCAAGGGAATACGGCATGACCTGCCTATTTGGGTTGCGAAGCGGTTGTTTGTTCATGTCTTGATTAAAGTTGATTTCGCTGCAAATAGAGTTCCTCGAGTCTGCGTGGTTTTGGAGATGGAATTGGAGTATTGGGGGACAGAAATGGAGAGCGATGTGTGCCAGGTCCTTGCGGGTTGCTGATGGGGTGATGATCGAAGTGGGGCAGCAGTGACGTCATGTCTGATATAATATTCAGCGTGTTGTGCCTTTTCACTACTCTTCATGGACCATGGTCTTCTCCGATTCGGATACACCAGCATCTGCCTCATCATATGTCTATCCTGTCCGCTCTCTTCTCAGCAACTCCATCCAGCGTGCCAGTAATGCTAACCTGCCCGTTGATCGCAACACCGTAGACATTTCTCGTCGCCAATCTGGCGCCGCAGAGACACGCGCAAATGGCTGGCCAATAGACGGAACAGGAGGTCCTGACAGAAAACTACCCTCTACACGTCGCAGGAGAACCGTGTCCGACTCTTCAGCTACTCCCCCTACACCAGGGGTAACTTCTACCTCGAAAAAATCGAGGAGACGTCGCCATCGCTCGAGTATTGTGTCTCCAAATTTCAGGCACTTTCCTGGCGAGGATTCTGGTCCAAATCTACGTCGCACTTTTACCGCAACTACTCTAATCAAGAGCGATTTACCCCCTGATACCCTCGCAGTCTTTTCTACATCTGCTTCTATAGCTGATGTAGTCTCCCCTTCCCCGGAATCAAAGCCCTCACCAGAGCCCCCACGAGAGCTCCGTGCGCGACCTAAACAATTCCCGGTCAGCGATGACCCTCTGCCACCAGAGGAGGTTCCCGACGCGCCGTTGCCGTGGAATCCGTCCCAGTTTGATTTCGTCCACCTCTCCCCCATACCTTCCAAAGGTACCGGATCGGTCGTCTCCACGTCACAGCGTGGTAGCCAAAGGAGCGCAGATCGGGACCCAAGTAGGGACCAAAGTAGGAACTCCTCCACGCACCAGTCTGGGTCGTCTTCTCCGCGCGCGACCTCGTCAAGCGATGGCGTCCAGCGTTCCGAGTCTTCTCAGTCGTCCGTGTCGAACGGAATATCCGGCTCAGGCTCCGAGTCTGCCTCGGGCTCGGACGCCAGCGACGCCTCTCAGTTCCTCACGGTCCGCTTTGAACATGTTCAGGACGAACACGGAAACCACGTTATCGTGGGAAGAGAGGGCAAGCTTGCACGCTGCGAGGACGAGGTACGCTTTGTGACAGATGCTTTTCTCAAAACTAAACTAATTTACTTTAGCCGATTCGGACGCCAGGTGCTGTACAGGGATTCGGCGTTCTTATTGCCGTCGACGAGCTGGAGGATGCCCTCGTCGTCCGCCAGGTGTCAGAGGTGCGTCTTGATGTGCCTGGCGATCCATCACTAACTTGATCCCCACCCAGAATGCTGAGGAATTACTGGGCCTCTCTCCTCGTTACCTATTCTCCCTCGAGTGTTTCACCGACACGCTGCCAGAGTCCCAGGCGGGGACGTTATGGGACAACATCCAGTTCCTTTCCGAGTCGGACCTCAACACGCAAGAGGAAGAGGCGTCGCCGCACGTGTTTTTGCTCACCGGCTGGGGTGCACCGGGAAGCGCCGCTCCGGACGATAAGGAGGCAAGTGCTGGTCGCCGACAATGGACTTGCTGGTGTGCGGTTCATCGCCCATCGGACCCAACTGGCGCGGCTAGCTCGGGGCTAATCATCATGGAATTCGAGCTTGAGCGCGATTCGCTGAACCCTTTGTATCCTCTGACGGATGAAGCGGATGTGGGGACGCCGCTCGGTTCTGTGAGCAGCGGCAGTGGTAGTAGCGCGCCGAGCACCGAGAACGGTGGCGGAGGATCATCGACGGACGGTTCGGATCAGACGCTCCTCGGCGTGGACCCAACCCCAACTCCAACGCCAGGGACTGCAACGGAAGAGAAGACAGATCCAGTACTAGAGCATGCAGCGAGGTGGACTCTGAGAAGTCAGTATGGGGCCAGTGCGGAAGATATTCTGGAAAGCACGACCTCGCGCGCAAAGCCACTGCTTGCGCTGGAGCGTCTGCGGCGCATCGCGCGCGGCGATTCCATATCCCACAGCGCCGAGTCCCCGCATTCGCCCTCGGAGACGCGCTCGCGACGGTCGCGGCGCGTTGGCGGGAGCGCGGCTGGCGGTGTGGCATGATGGACGTGTTCGCTGTGATGGCGCAGATCAACGAGCAGCTGGGAGACGCGCCG
>JARJLF010002754.1:0-29716 GCA_029378395.1 Mycena leptocephala | reverse complement strand
CCGGACGGCGGCGTGCACACGTGTGTGGTGGCAGATTGGTGGCAGATTTAAGTTGGAGGAAATTGCGAAGTGGCACGTCGGGTCCGCAAAAAGCCCTCAGCACGAGTGAGAGGGTCCTGAGACAATGCAAGGAAGTCTCTCACGGTCACGGTTGCGTACCAATCACGATGCCGTCATTCCGGAGTCTTCTCCGTTCCAAACCACATCGTCTTTCCTTGCTCTTTCCTTCAGACACTGTACTGTATGGCCGCCAGAAAAGGAACATCTCGACGCCGGTGAGGTGTGGGCGACCAGAAGAAATAAGGAAGTCAAATATCTCGCGCAAAACGATTCCGCGTCGATTTTGATATCGATTGAGATGCCGATTCTGGAACGCTGAATCGAGCCAAGGCCCAAGAATCGACGTCAAACAAGAATCGACCAGAATCGGTGTTCCTCTGGAGGAGGAAGAGCCAAGAATCGCGATTCTGGCGCGATTCTAGAATCGCTGAGCTCCATTGAAGATTGTACGTCAAGCCGTAAGACTTTAGCCTGACCAGAATCGCCCGGTGATAATTATCCTCAAAGTCGGGCGGTCAACCTGTCGATTCTGAGGCCGATTATTGTTCGATTCTGTCACGAGAATCGGACCAGAATCGGCCGCGGAATCGTATTCTGAATCGCTTCGTGCGAGATATTTGACTTCCCCTAATGGAAACAACAACGGAGTCCGCGCCGGTTCCCAAAAGAAAGAAAAAAAAGATACCTGGGCCGTTTTGTTTGGCTTGATGAGAGCATTCCGATCCATTGGGATCAAATTCCACCGTAGAGGCCGCGTAGAGGTCGGTAGAATTGATGCGAGAAAAAAACCGTAGAAAACTGGGAGAGTGATGCGGGAAAGATGGTGGAGTTCTGGTAGAAAGTTTGACAGATGTTCCCATCCTGCCATGCTTATGGCTCCGAACCAGTTCGTGGTACTGTACTATTTCGCTCAATTTGTATGTCACGCGTCACAGCGCCCAAAATTTACGAAGATTTTCGTACATGTCACAGGTCACTAAGGGCATCTTCGAATGTGCCAACAAAGTCACGAAGCGGCTGAAAAATGAGTGCAAAAAAATCATTGCGAATATGATGCGTCGATGCGAGATTATTATCGTACACCAGAGTGTTCGATGGTCCCGCGTCGCCGTCACAATCGATTTCGACTGGGATGGGGTCAAGTTTGACTTCACCGCCATTGAGATCAATGGTAACCGGCGCTATTCCCAGTGAGAGAACGATTGAGGCATTAGGAGAATGACGACGTACCGAGGGTGCGCTTTCTTTTCTTTTGGCCACCTACTTCGCCGACAAGCTTGGACCATTTTCCATTCGAAGTCTTCCAAAGCTTTGTGTATTTTCCGACAATTTTAAGTTCAACCGCTTTGTTGTATGCAGCCACATGCTTGTCCACCGTTGTCTCCGCATATTCAGAGCCTGGGAACAGCTCCCCATAAGCCGATCGAAGAGCAGAACCATCCTGCTTGATCGTGCTGAGAATCTGCATCTTGGGTGCCATGTCGCAAGTATACTTTAACAGAAACTTCCTTTCGATAGAACCCACGCAGTGGCGGGCTCGGAAGCGCCGCGGCGGCTGAGCTAGTCAAAGACGAGGGAGGAAATGCGGAGGCAACGACTGCCTCGGAGCCAACAGGACTCAACTCAAGTCAATGCTCCACATGGACCTTCCAAGTTGAATTGGCGAGGGGATATTCCGCGGCCAAGCAGCTGCCGGTATATATTAGTCTACCTTTGACCACCTATGTCTACCTTGGCCGAGGTCTGTGTACACTGGTCTACACTGGTAGACATTGGCAGACAGACGGTAGACAAACCAAGACAGACAGTGTCTACTAGGTGTGGATGCAGGTAGCCGAAGAAGTTTGTCTACCCCTTGGTACCCGGTAGACAGACCTCTGTCTACATGGGACCGGAACGCAGTGAATTCGGGAAAAACTGGTTTTCGTAACGTCGCTGCCTGACAGGGCGTCATTTAGGATCCGAGCAAAAACAGTGACAGTTATTTTGGGCTTGAGCACAGCAGTGAGGCGAATGCGGAATAGACGACTTTGCTAACAATGCCACTTGTCAGGGCGTCAGTTTAGCATCAACAGAAAATAGAGGGTATTTTTGAGGCAAGGTTCCCATTGACAGAAAAACATGAACGATGTCGCGGCATCAACTACTTGTATCTAGTAATTTCGGATCCGCCATGAATCGCCGCAAGTTGTGCGGCACGATTCTCACCGTGGCGTTTCGGGTGCATTTGTGATCGAAGTTGCGGTGGAACCGATGGGTGGGTATCTTGCAAAGAGACCCGCAATGTTTACGTGCTGAACTCCCGGAGAAAAAAAAAACAATGATGCAAAGCGAATGCGGAATAGAGGGCTTTGTTAGCAGCGCCACCTGTCAGGGTGGTCTATCCAGGCGTCAATTAACAGTAGACGTCACTAATGACAGGGGCATCACTAATGGGATATAGGCTTCAGACAGACAAACAGACACGCTAATTTTATAAAGAGGTAGATTATTTGGCCAGATGTCTGTGAATCTCCCTCCATCAGCAACAGCATGGTTTAAGTTTAAACCACATCGTCTCCAACGATGGGCATGGTTTAAACCACTCTGGTTCAAATCACCCTTTGATGCCATATAGAAAGCAGGGTAAGCGATGGTGGTTTAAACCGGTTTAAACCATCTGGTTTGAACCAAAGTTGTTTAGACTCTTGTTTTTTTTAATCACGGATTGACACAAACAGAATCCCGTTCTCTGTTACCACCATCCACACCCTGCTGCCAGTTCTTTGCAGTCGTGTGCCTGCCCATTATGAGAAATACTTTACTGCTGTTGTGCATCCCGGCTAGGTTAGTTACTAGGGTTAGTTACTATGTATTTCATCCCAGGAACTGGCGCCAGTTCCTGTTTTTGGCCATGCGACCCGATTTTGAACAGTTGGTTGACATTATTTAGTGCAACGGGTCTCTTAAATAAATTGTGGTCAGATCTGGCAAAGGGCCAGTTTGTGTGCAATTGAGCTCGTTTGACAATAAATCCGGTGTAATAACTTGTTTTGAGTGTGATTGCAACTGCATACACATCGAAAGCAGGCAAACCAAGTGAACCTGGCCAAAGGCCACGTTCCTGTCCAGATGGCACTCTGCCTTTTTGAAAAATGCTTGCAGAGGGCGATCCTGACCCCACCCCTAGTTAGAGTGAGCTTAGGGTTAAATTTCGCCCTCAACAGCCATTTATTTAGTGCTTGCAAGGTCTAAATAAACTCATGCACCCCTATCCTATTAGGGTGCCGTGCCATTCTGTACCACAGAACGGGGGGCTGTGCTAGGGCACAGCCAGGACACAGCCACTCGTTCTGTGGTACAGAACAGGGTGGCAACCTAGTAGGTGTATACTGTACATGTCAAGACCCTATACCAAACGGGTGGAGGTCTCAAGCCTGCGGACAAACAGAGCAATCTCATCGTGAGATTTTCGCGTCAATAAAGATCCACTAACGGCAAGAGCAGAGAAGATTCAACAGTCGTTTCCCCACTGGGACGAGCTTCATGGCTTCTGGTGTGAGCTGCCGAATTATAACCCCATCGGTGTGGGCAACGCCACTGGGGTGTGAATCACGGCGCGAAGGCCGAGGCGCTCTTTCGGAAGAAGGCTCGGATGTGGATGCGGGGAATACCAGTGGGATGTTGAGATTCATGCTACCAGCGGTATATCTTATCGATATCCTTTCATTTTGTTCATATTTACGCCGACGACCTATTAGTCAGATTAGCTAAACAAAGGTGTCTCAGTTTTGCTCTACAAACTGGGGCTTGATTCGTTCTAGCGCCTGCCGAATCTTCACAGGTTATGGCCCTCCGAGACACAGACGAGTATGAAAAGAAGCGCACCCTTCCCGTTCTCCAAGATGACTCTTCAAATTGGGTACACTACAAGGAGATTATCGCGACTCACGCGAAGGCAAAGGGGCTGCATCGACATCTCGCTGGAACGGCGCGCGTACCCGCTGATCTTGTCCAAGACGCAATTGGGACTGGTATATCGCTGGAACCAACATAGCGTTGACAGATGATGAGGTTGATGCGCACGAGAAAAAGCAGGACGACTACGAAATGAAAGAGTCAAAGCTCCGCGACATCATCTACCAAACCGTTAGCACGACACGCTTCTCGCAAATCAAGGACGAAAGTCCGCTCATCGGGTCTGGGAAAAGTTCGTTGAACTCAACGAGAACAGGGGCGACATGGTCCAACTGAACACCCTTAACCGTTTGCAGCAGATGCGATGCGGCGACGACGATGACTTGCAGAAACACCTCGCGGAGATGTCAGATCTCAAAGATATCCTGGCAAAGATGGGGAACCCTTTATCCGATATGCAATTTGCTGCGTACATTCGAGCATCTATCCCTGATCATTACCGTTCACTTCTCACCACCATTACCACTGCTGCACGAATGTCCGTTCCTCCACGTCCAGTCGACACCGCTGATGATTGCCGAGCTCACCAACGAGTACTTGGCCCGCAGCGTTGATAAAAAGATTGACAGTGATAACGCGGCGATGTCAGCGCGAAGAAAGGCGGGAGCAGCAAGGGCGGCGACAGAAGCTGAAATGCACGAACTGTAAAAAGAAGGGTCACTCCAAGTCAGATTGCTTCGCGCCAGGGAGGAAAAGAACATGACAAACCGGAATGGTATGTGAAACAACAGGAGCGGCGAAAAAGAACAAAGACAAGGACAAGGCGAAGACGGCCGCAGCAGCAGATGAAGAGGATGTCGCGTTGGTGATTGGCACACCTGACGACGACAACGATGACGACAATGTCGCATTCCTCATTACGTCTGACTTCTACGAAGACCAAGCCCACACCGCGTCCCAATCCATCTCCGTTGACATGATAGTTGACACTGGCGCGAGTCGCCACTTCACGCCTGACCGTTCCGGATTCATAACCTTCCATGAAATCCCTCCCGTTCCTATCCGCGCAGCAGATGGCCGCAGTTTCAACGCGACTGCAAAAGGCAGCTATGGTACCTATTTCCGATGGGACCTGGTCAAAAGCCGACGCGGGCAACGTTGTTAAATACTTACTATTCTCCCCATATGGCCTTTACCCTAATCTCCGTTAGCACCCTCGACCGCGCCGGCTACGCAATTCGGACCGAAGATGGCACCTGCGTGTTCCTGACTCCCAAACCGACGCGCAAAACCATAGCTATTTTCCGATCATCCGAGGGCTCTACGTGCCACCAAATCAGCTACAGCCACAGCCGCATATGAAGAAGAAGCATCATACCTTGCATCGCGGATGATGTCCATTTCGGAACTCCATCGCCGAATGGGCCATGTCAACCACGATGACTTGATGACCGCGGTGAAGAAGGGCACTGTAACCGGGGTCAACCTGGACATGTCCTCCAAGCCGCAATGGTGCGAAGTGTGCGTACAGGCGAAAGCGCGCGGAAACCCATTCCGAAGCATGCAACGAACCGCGGCCGACCGAGTACGGGCGAAGGTGGTAACAGACCTTAAAGGCAAGATGTCAGTCGCTTCCATTAGCAATACGCCATGGGCTTCACCGATGTCTCGACGCACGAAGAAAAACCATTTCCTAAAAAGGAAGTCGGACGCGTTCGAGCACTATCTCAAATACGAGGCCTGGGTAAAGTGCAGCGCGGAGCGGTGATAAATGCCTAGGAACTGACAATGGGGGGAGTTTATCTCAAAAGAATTCGAAAATTACCTGCAGAAGCCGGTACCGGAGCATATGCTCACTGTCCATGATACACCCAGCGAGAACGGCATCGCCGAACGCGGACAACGCACGCACATCGAACAGGTCCGCGCGATGATAATCAATCCGGCTTGCCGAAGTATTTGTGGGCAGAAGCTTGGCTGCACTCGACCTGGCTTCGCAATCGTTGCCCAACTGCCGCACTGCCGATTTCAAGACCCCAATGGAAATGGCGACGAAAAAGAAGCCTAACCTTTCGAAATTACTCGAATGGGGGTACGCCGGTATGGTTCAAGATTAAAAATGCAAGTGATCTTGAGTTACGAGCCAAAAAGGTACATTTTGTCGGATATGATCTGCGGGCGAAAGGGATGAGGCTCTGGCCGGGTACGCGAGGATAATGGTGGAAAGAGACGTGTATTTCAACGAAAAGGACGCTCTAATTCCCGGGACTGCCTCGATTGAGGGGAGTGGGACGATGATGACATTCTCGAAAATCCCGTGGATGAGCTCTCCAATTCGTCAAAAACACCCCCGAAGAGCGATAGCGCAGCAGGAAACGAGCAGAACAGAGGGCTTACCGATGCCAATGACCCTCCTGTTCCAGAAAACCTCCGCGCATCGCCTCCTCCGGAATCTAACCCCGCGCCAACCGAATCACACCACTCGAGACTCCAGCCGACACAACACCACCACCTCCTCCTCCCACACTCGTAAACAGCGCACAGAAGTCGAAAAGCTTGGCAGCCAGCGCCGATGCGGGACGTGGTCACCGTGAACGCAAACCGCCGGGGTATTATCACAATTGAATACCATCGCGTGTGAAGCGGAATCGGCCACAGGAGGATGTTGCAGCATTCTTCGAGATCCTAGAGGAGGAAGAGGACGACGATAGCGACCTTCATCTTGAGGACGAGGACACAGAGGACCGAACGTTCGTGGTAGAGTTTGCGATGGTGACAGAGCACGTTCCTTTGACGTTGCGTCAAGCCATCAACGGCCCTGATGCCAAACATTGGATGCCCGCGGCGCAAGCCGAATTTCCCAGCTTGAAAAACTCAATACTGGGATATTCGAGGCTCCAATTGGTGCTAAGGTCATCCGCAACACTGCGTACTCACATAAAACGGGACGCCTTCAACGAAATTAGCAAATACAAGTCAGACTTGTTGCCAACGGCAGACTCAGGTATACGGCATTCATTACACCGATACCTACGCTCCGTTGTGCGCCATGCGACCTACGCGTCCTGTTGACCTTTGGTGCTGTCAAAGACTGGGAAATCCATCAGGCAGACGTCAAAAATGCCTACCTTAACGCGCCAATTGATGAAACAATCTACATGGAAATTCCCCAGGACTACGACAAATTCTCCTCTAAACCTCTTCCCTCCGCGGCTCCCGGGCGTCGTCTCGTTGTAAACTCAATAAAGGCTTATATGGAACTAAGCAGGGCAGCCGGACATGGTATCTTAAACTTCGCGAGACGTTCATCTCGCTTGGTTATGCTGTCTTGCAATCCGATAATGCTGTCTTTATCAGTCGGGACAAGTCCACCATTGTCGCAGCGGCTACGGACGACTTTACCATCGTTGGGAAAACCCTCGCGCATGTCAGCCGTATCAAGGAACAATTAAACGAACACTTTGACCTTGTTGATCTCGGGGAAGTCAATTGGCTTCTCGGCATTCGCATTACCCGCGACCGGAAGAACAATACCATTTCCCTCAGCCAGACCACCTATATTGAGCAGATCCTAGCTCAAATGGGCCTGTCTGATGCAGCTCCGAGCCTGACGCCGATGGAACCCGGTGTTGACCTTAGCGTTGACTCGCCCGGAGTATTGTCGCAGGTTCTATCAAGTGATGATACGGCTGTCTATTGCAAAGGTGTCGGATTCCTGATGTACGCCACCATTACTCATCCAGAAATAACTTACCACGCCTCGAGTCTTAATTTATGCATGAGCCACGCTCTACGCATCTGAAAGCTCTTCGACGTGTTTTTAAGTATCTTTCTGGGGTGCGTAATCACCGACTCGTCCTTGGCGGATCCAATCTTACGCTTACTGGATATTCGGATGCTGACTGGTCATCCAATCTTGACCGTCGCTCAATATCCGGTTACGCATTTTATTTGGGGAATAGTCTTGTCGATTGGAGTTCCAAGAAACAACCTTTGGTCACGCTCTCGAGCACAGAATCCGAATATGTCGTGCTCACTCATGCTTCCAAAAATCTGCTCTGGCTACGGAAACTTCTCGTTGAACTTTCCGTACCAATTTCCAGGCCGACGACTCTTTTCTGTGATAACCAATCTGCCATCGCATTGACCAAAGATGGATCTTTTCATGCACGTACCAAACACATCGACAATCGCTTCCACTTTATCCGCCAGACCGTTGCTAATGGGCATGCAATCATTGTCTATTGTTCCACCAACGACATGATTGCCGATATCTTCACAAAGTCACTCGCCCGCCCCAAGTTTGTACATTTTCGCGAACTTCTTGGTGTAGAAGATTATCCCGCTTCGGCGTGAGGGGGAGTGTTGAGATTCACGCTACCAGCGGTATATCTTATTGATATCTTTTCATTTTCTTCATATTTACACCGACGACCTATTAGTCAGATTAGCTAAACAAAGGTGTCTCAGTTTTGCTCTACAAACTGAGGCTTGATTCGTTCTAGCGCCTGCCGAATCTTCACATGGGATTGAAGATCCCCCTGGCTGGAACGAACACCCCTCCGGTCGTGGACAGTCAGCATCATCTGTAGGCGATCAGGAAATCGATGAACTTAGCTCTGATGAGGTGCACAACTGATTAATTGTATTTCTTTCTCACAGTCCATGTATAGGAGAAGCCTGTAGTCAAGCCCGAGAAGAAAGCGGAGAAGGAGAAGAGCTCGAGTCGTGGCAAACCCGCCAAGGCTGCCGTCAAACCAGGTGACAAGCACACCTTCAATCTCACTGCCCTCGATGAAGCGCACCGTCAAGATATGGCTGACTCAGCCCATCGGCAGGATGCCCACCTTGCACTCGAGGCGAAGTGCACCGAGTTAGAGCTGGAACGTGAGAAAAACAAGAAGCGCAAACTGGAGTTTGACGCCGAGCGCCTGCGCATTGAGCAGGAGGATAGACGGGAGCGGATGTGTCGCGAGGAAGAGCACGATAACCGCCTCTTTAGCTTGATGTCAGGTATGATGGGCATGGGCGCAGGGATGGGCGCAAGCGTCGGCGCTGGAAATATGATGATGCAGGCCAGACCCTCTGCACACTTTGGGATGCAGGCCAGCTCTTCATTAGGGGAAGCAAATATCGATTTTTTTCCGATTCTGTAGCCGATTTTGTTCAAGAATCGACGAATCGTCAGAATCGGTGGAACTCCTCTGGAGGAGTTCTTTTGTGAGAATCGTCGAATCACCCTAACCCTAGCTATCTCTCAAACGGGTGTCCACTTCATGATTTGAATTACATAATATATTATTTTATTCAGCCTTTGTCTACGGTATATCTACATGGCTCCAGCCTCGATAAAGAAACCTCGCGCTAAGGCTGCTTCTGGGACTGTTCGGCTCAAGTCACAGCGTGTTGCCAATTCAGCCACCAAGGCACCACGCAAGAGGAAGGCCAAAAGTAAATTTGACGATAGCGACGACGACAGCAACAGTGAACTTGACACCGCCTAGCCCACCGCCAGCAAGCCTAAGAATGTCCTGAATGTCAAGTAAGTTGTCTGTGTTTCCCCATGGCGCACACTCACCTCGATTCGAGCTGGAAAGACCATATTTTCAGCCAGGAACTCGTCGCGCTCATTGCAGAAGACAAGGAGATTAAACAAGCCCTATTCCCACCATGCGGCCCAACTCCATCGAGCGCCAGCGGTGGCGGCGAGCCCAAGGTCAATGCGCAATGGAAGCTATCCGTGCTCCTGCTCGGCGACAAGCCAAAGTACAGGGTATCCATTGCGGCGGCCGCGACAGCAGCGGCTGCGAAGGATCCGAAGGCTAAGCAGGGGTATGCAAACAAAATTAAGAACTGACTGGACAAGTATGAGTCTCACCTCATGCCGCTCTCCTCCTGCTTACGCATTGTCGTCATAGAATGGCAAAGATTACTCGGGGCTTTAATACAGAGATGGGCGAAATGGGTGCAGGCATCCAAGATGCACAGAGCATCGACATGAGTAAGACAAATGAATTCACCACAAAGTGGGGTACGTACCAGTGTCATAACCCGCTCGTCTGCCCTAATCCGCAATGTTACCCTAGCCGCGATCTCGGCAAAGTGCCCCTGGTACTTTGAGATGCGCAACCTCATCGGGCAGCGCCCGAATCTCGTTCCCGCTGGCATTGGACACAGCAACACGGCTGTTGCTGACGGCGTGATCATTCCGGGGCCCTGCACTGTGAACAGCGAGATGGAGGAGGAGGAGGAGGAAGATGGTGGGCTTCTCAGCTCGTGGGAGCACACTCCCGGTCATACCCCCAGCTTCGAGGAGTTCAGTGCCAGCGGGGTACGGGGAGCGACTTCGAAATTGAGGATGATGGTGCGGCTGCCGGCAACGGCGATGACTACGAGCCAACACCAGTCCACTCGGAATCTGGGCTCGTGGGAACCATCGGGGTGTGAGGTGGTGGTCGCTGGAGACGAGGAGGAGAATGAGGTGGACATGAAAGCGGTGGAGGTCAAGGCAAAGGTTAAGGTAAAGGAAGAGAAAGGCTCGGAGACGCACCAAAAGAGACATGCCAGGCCCACAACATCGAACCCGGCTGCGCCTGCCTCACCGTCCGCCCCCAAGCTGTCCAAAAAGACCAAAATGGGTGACTTCGGCGATATTTTGAAGGCCGAGGAGAGGACGCGTCAGAGGGAGATCGACTTGGCGACCCTCCGAACTCGTAGCCAAATGGCGACCACGCAGGTGAAGGGACGGCTGATGGAGAAGCGAGAGGAGAGGAAGAGAAAAGAGAAGGCAGAAAAGCGTCAGGAACGGATGATGAAGCTCCGGATCAAGGAGAGGAAGCAGCAATACACCCACGAGATTCGCATGGCCGCGATGTCGCGTGGGGCGCCATCTAACGCCGCCAACTTCTTCGGTTCCCACTCCTCGGGCTCGGGCTTGGGCTACGCATTGTCCAAGCAAGAGGAAGTCTCCACCTTCGACGGCTTTCATGGGAATGCAGTGGCAGGCTCCTCGACAGCACCTGTAGATCTCGGCGACGGCGTGGATTACTCTCAATTCAGCTTTGACGGCTTTGGCTCAGGCTGAATGTACGGACCTTCAATTCACTATCGTTGCCCCTTTCTTGGTCCCTTATCGTTACTGTTCTCATTCTTGGTATTTCCGTTCATACCGTTACATAGATTCTATACCCGACACTATCTTTACTACTGATCACTGCACTGTCGTTACTAGCTTGTTTACTCCCCACTGTCGCTACTCATTCCAAGTTCCCGTCGCTGCTTTTGTGCACGATGGCGGCTACGTCTCTCCTTTGCTCTGAATAGACGTCGTTTCAGCTGTTCCCGTTTGGATTTCCCAACGTGAACTTGAATGCCTGCCAGTGGCGGCGCGGTATTTGCTTCGGAGCCAGACGTGGAAGAAAGTCCTTCATCAATGAAAGGGTCTGCCATTACGGCTTCGTCGTCGCTATCTCCCCCACGTTCCTCCTCTTCACATTGCATTGCGAAGGAATGCACACCCACGCAGGCCGCCACCCAATATGTCGCAAATCTGTGTGTCTTTTCGTCCTTGATGTTGATGCGCAGGTCTTTCATCGAGTGGAAGCGACCTTTAAAATAGCCAATTGCATGCTCCGAGCGGATGCGGACCATGGAAACATGCTTATTAAATTCCTCATTTCCCGGCTCAAGGCTGAAAGGCTTCTTATACGGCGCAACCATCCATTTTTCAAGCTAGATGACACAATAAGTATTTCTGTATGAAGGTAGAGTTCTGTCCGTCATACAGTATAAGCTGAGTCTGCCCATATAAATTCGCGGTCCTCGAGCAAAGTCTCGCGCTCCTTCGCGAGACGCGTCCCCTCCCACGCGGTCGAGTCGTGTGCACTGCCCGTAAAACCGTAACCGAAGTTGATGATGCGCAAGTTGGGAAGATTTACAACCTAGCGGCAAGACAAATCAGAACTAGATTTAGATAGATAAATGGAAATTTGTACCTGGATGTTCAGAGAGTAGTTACACTTGCGGTCGAAGTAACTTTCTCCAAACCAAAATGGCCTGTCGAATAGCGGCACCAAAGTTCCATCGACCATGCACCAACCATTATGCCACGCCTTGCATGAATGCTTCTCAACCCACGACTTCGCCTTCTTCTCCTCGGAAGCGGTCAGCATGCGAACAGCTTCAGCCATGAACCCGGGGTGTAGAACAGCTGTCATTACGCGCCGTGTTACGAGGCTGATGGTGCCTTTCCCTACGCCGGCCCAATTGGCGACCTGCTGAAGACCAGCGACATTTCCGGAGTGTCCAAAACGAAACAAGGTGATTGCAACCCGATCCTCAACAGGCATCTGGCTGTAGTTAGAGTTGTTGCCAAAGACGAGGTCGTTCTCGAGCTCTTTGACAAGCTTGTCAAAAGTGAACGGCAACATGCGCACTTCTTGGTGGAAAAGATCTGGCCGGGTGTCCTTCATCGTCCCGAGGACATGACGCATAAAGGCCGGGCCAGTGATATGGGGAAAGGCGTCGCGAGGGGACTCGTACCGGTGAGCATACATGTCCTGTAGGTTGTGGCGGGCCCATCTCATGGGATTGTTGGTGCGAGAACTTGTGAATTCCTCAACATCGTCCAGGCCATCCTGCCATCCCTCTTCATCATCTGCATCATCCCCCGACTCCGACCCGGAACTCTCGCTGTCAGAAAGCTCGTCTTCTTCATCCAAATCGGGATAGCCTGCTGGATGCAGCTCTGGCATCTCGTCATCACTGCTGGATTCCAAGAGGGATTCTGTGTCGGAGGAAGAGTCTGAGGAGCTTGAAAATCCGCGCCAGTCTGAGCCGAGTAGATCGGACCAATTGTCACTGCTGCTGCTATCTGATTCGCTCGAGACTTCTGAGCTGATGGAAGAGTTGGTGTCGCTGTCAGAGTCAGACATCATAGCCATAGACGTCTGCAAATCGGCAGCTCCCGGTGCTGGCGCCATCAAGTCTTCGAGGTCCTGCGGTGTCGGGCCAGCGCGTGTAAATGTATGCCTCAATTCGTTTTTGCGACGTAAGGCTTGCTTAATATTGGTGGTATGGTGGTCGAAGAATGTCTGCAAGACATTGCGAGCCCGAACCTGGCGTGCCGACAGTCGGGGCATGAAGGCGAAGTTGTGGTGTGAGCAAGAAAGAAAAAAATGGGTGTCACACGTCATTTGCAGAAATAAAATGTATTTTTACTTTTGTCTTACCACGTATTGTCATAGTTAAAATCGAATAAGAATCGGTACAATCGAGAGGAGAATCGGGGGTGGTCAAACTTGAGCCGATTCTTGATCGATTCTCAAAAAAGAATCGACCGAGAATCGACGCGAGAATCGGTCAAAAAAATCGATATTTGACTTCCCCTATTTGGTAGTTCAGTGCCGTCGACGAGTAACAGTTCAACCTCGGAATTCGGGCTTGATGATGACTATACTTTTTCATTCGGTAGCAGTAAAGGAGCGGAGTAGGTACAATTGTCTTAACTACGGTCACCACAAGAACATCGTAGCTTTTCAACTTGGCAAAAATTGATATAACTGTTGTAATTAAGGACGTTCACCAGCAATACCACTGACATACAAAGCATCCTTGACTTTGCGACGCTTTCGCTGACCTCGTGTCTCGCCGCGTTGACGAACACGGCCTGCATCTGTAGGGCCTTCATTGTCGGAGGATTCTTAATCAGACGGGATCCCAGTTGCAATCAGCTCCTCCTCCCAATCCGCATCCGCAGTGTCCAACTCAGAAGACTTGTCTAAGGTCATTTTGCATGAAACTCCTTTGTTAAGGCACAAAACACAAAATACTTTCCGAGAGCCAGCGGTTTTGAGATTTTCAATGCCCTGAAAAGGCCGAAACATGCAAGAACAACATTCGTAACTTTTGAAATGTCATCAGTACTAACACTAGGGACTGTCCCAAATGCATCCTGAAGATTATTTTTTGATCAGAAAATACAGAGCACTATGCAAAGACAGCCAGACACTCCATGGCACTACAGAGCTCAGGCCCAGTACTACAGTGCACTATGGCCACTACAGTGGCAATAGGTTTCACTACAGACACTACAAGCAGTAATAGGTTTCACTACAGAACACTACAAGTCACTACAGCAAAAATCAGGGTTTGCTGATGTAGGCCGAGCAGCTCAAAATAAGAGGCAAGAGGTCTATACTAGGAGATTCGACCACCGAACCACGGTAACTCCAACCGTTGTCACGTGAGGTGACGCAGAAGAAATCCGACCAAGCAGGGCCAAATCTTGGTCCGCGAACTAGTGTTGCGCCGCAGCCAACGCAATATGGTATGTATTATCAACGAATCTTAAATGTAAGACATGCAATATTGTCGTATCTGGGGCAAAACAGGGACTCTTAGAGTTTTACACCCGTATTCAGCAGTTTCTGAGTTGGGAGGATTCGATGCATCAGGGAAGTCCAGCAAGTTCCCGTGCCCTGGATTTGCTCCTAGAGCGATGGCGTCAGGAATCGATCCGGGATTGGCCAGGAAATTCCCGGGAGAAAAAAGCTCCAACTTGAACATGCAATAGGGGTGATCAAGGTGAGCTTCGACGTTACATATGCGATGCAGCTCCTGCGCAGAAGTTTCTCTACGTTATTTTCGATCGCGGAATGAAGCGGCATGGGCCACCCTCTCACTCACTTCCCGTCATGTGGTAATTGGCTGGGTGATTGAAAGTCAGTAATGCTGCTGGAAATCCCCGGGAGACTGGCCGCCCTCCGGCAAGTTTCTTCGGGGGCGTTCCGGGAGAAAATTACGTAGATTTGAGAATATGGGGCAGACTAGAACTTCCAACGATACACGGGGTAGTAAAAGATAATGGCTGAGGAAACTAGGGTGCTGGGTTACCAAAGCAGAGCCAGTGCATCCTGGCTTTGGTAGGGATGGGCACGGGTACGGGTTGGGGTATAAATCCGTCAACCCGGACCCGTACCCGAAAAACCCGACCCCGAACCCGCGGGTTTACGGGTCGAGCACGGGTCTCGGCTAGCAGATGCCGGACATGATCCGGAGCTCGGCATCGCCGATCCGACATCAGGCATGTCCGCACACAGTATTTTAGAGCAAGAATAAGAGTATTAGAGGTGAATTCAGACCTCATTCCGAGTTTCTTCTCAATAAAATCGCTTTACTTGTGCTTTACTGATGCTTTACACTGATTTTTGCCCTCCATCTGGTACCCGGTGGCAACCCGCGGGTTTCGGGTCTGGAAAATGACTGACCCACGACCCGTACCCGTCCGACCCGACCCGAAAACCCGGCGGGTTGAACCCGAACCCGTGCCCTTCCCTAGGCTTTGGCAGTGGAAACTTGTCGCCACTGTACAGGTACATACACTGACTTTGAGATAGAATCTGTATACACCATATGCACTTGCAAATTTATTCTCGATTGAATTAAATGAGCCATGAAAGAAGGATAAAACCCACGGAGTTTGGTGGATGAATGGATGTCTATCATCCGGAACCAACAATACCTATACGAAACCTTGAAGGAGCTTAACCGACATGGGTGCGTGAGATGTGTAAGATGGGTGAACCGGAAATATCCCGGGATAATATGCTAAGAATGTTGGTGCTCAGTCAAAGAATTGCCGGGATAATGAACCCACAAGTGGTATGTTCTTTGGTTTTCTGGCTTAGGCCATTGAGGATCAATACCTATGAGCATAACTTGGAAAGCTGCCCTGAGATGTGGGAATTTGCGTGACTCGAATGGGCTTGATACCTTGCTTGAATCGAAACCCACTGCGAATTCCCAGGCGAACCACGCTTAGTGCAATTGGCGCAGAATTTGGGTGAAGTGAACGGGATTCATGCCCTGGAGAGAAAAGGAAGGACCAGAGCTGCGGATCTGTGCAAGTGCGAGAGAGAGTGGGTGGTGGTTAGATGTACGCATTTGCACGGAGCTGAAAGCATGGATATTTCTGGTAAATAGAAGAACAATTGGGCGAGTTTCGAAGATTTGAGGCCACGGAACACAGGAAAAAAGGTGTTATCGCCCACCGATTTAGTATTCGGCAAATTTTTGCGGCTTGCGAAACTCGGTCAATTTGCACGTCGTGCGAGGAGGCTTTCAAGAAGTATATTATTGAATGGATGCCGTGATCAATACATGTACGGGTACTCTAATGCAGAAAAGTAATTAACGCACTAAATGAAAATATGAGGCGCGCGAGGGACGGAGCCATGTCCCGCACGCTGCGAGAAACAGCAGAGCCAGTTTTTTGCGGCGTGCATTGACTGAACATCGCCGATGATCGACGGATGTGGAGGTGGTGACATGGGCGGGGAGGGAATGCAGTGGGGTGAGTTCGTCCCGTAAGGTGATACATCCACGAAACGGTCGTGGGCTACGGGGGCAGAAGCGGCGGCCATGGGGCCCGATAAATGCATGCCGGTGGCGCTGCACATGGCGGGATGCTGCGCGTCGGTGCACGGGCAATGTGAGGGACGAGAAGCATGGGGGCGGCCGCTGCAGTTAACGGGGACGCTATGCGTCCGCATTCTCGGTAGTTGGGGATGTGGGATGTAGGCGCTGAGGGTGGGCGAGGCGAGGCATAGAGGGTGAAGCAGGCGACATGCGAGGCGACTGGGGTGCGCGTTGAGCGGGCGGTCGAATTGGCTGATGATACACGTGGGGGTGGAGACCGGCGGCTGGGACATGGAGAACAGGCGTCGATGCTGTGCGCATACCCGAAGTGCGCGCACCCAGAATTGCGTAGCTTCCAGTGGGGGGAGAATTGGACAGACGATATGGCGCATGCAATCAGAAGGCGCGGATGTGGGGATGCGATGCAAAGAATGTGTAGCCGTGCTCCGTATCACGTGCAGTGTCTTCGTCTGTTAAGCAGTAAAGAGGGGGCGAGGGCGAGGCGGATCCTTTGTGCGGCTAGGAACTGGCCAATGCATGCACGGGACGAGCGGGAAAGATGGGATGAGTATATGCAGCACGAGAGAGGGCGGTAGTTGACCGGGAGGGATACATGAAACAGGAATGGAAATGACACACGCACGAAAAAGCCGCAATTCCTACGTTAACGCACATCCATCGGAGCACAGGTACTGGTGGGGGCCAGGCCTTTGACGCCGGTATGTTGTGAGCTGGGCGTCTGAGATTCAGCGGCGGATTTACAAAAACGAAGATATGAGCATTAATTTCAAAGGTAGATGAGAGGACGTGATGTGCGCACCGGAACATCGAGCAAGTATTAGCGCGGAGAGCCCGAGGGCGAGGGGTAGACATGGCGGAGGGAAGGCTGATGCTTGGCGTTGAGCAGGGTAGGTAAGTGCAGAGATCAAGCGTGGGAGTGAGATGCCAGAGATTGGGACGACACCGACGTTTGATTGAAAGTGGGGTGCGGGATGAGAACATCAGGCAAGATGTAGTACCAGTGAAGCGGGCATAGAGGGCATCTTTCAGAGTAGATTCAGAGCAAGCGGCGACATGGTGGTGGTGCGAGTCAGAGAGCAAACGTGGCAGGATTGATCGCCGCGCGCTGATTTGGCAGTGGCAAGTGCCGAAGGTGCGGGCAGGGCGGGTCACAGGGGGCATGCCCCACCGCTTATCAGCTCATAAGCCGCAGACGCTTATGAGCGGCGGGTAGCTCGCTTATTGATGGCTCGGAGAAATTGCCTCATGTTTCCCTGTGTGTATGTGTAATGCATATTGATGTGGATTGGGTTCAAACCTGGGTAGTGGCATTCCTTTATGAAACATCAGATTTTATTTAGTGCAGACTCACAAATACATAATGAATGTTGGCTACACATGTAACAGATTACTGAGCTCTCTCGGCCTCTCTGTAGACATTGTTGTAGTGCTGTTAGACAAGCACCCACTCCCTGTGGACCACATATGCCATTAGTGTCGGTCGCACTTGTGCTATTTGATGAATGTTGTTTGGTACAAAATTCAGAATAATATATTAATTTGACCTGGTCCCACTTTCTGGAACATGCCATTGAAATATACTATGCTACATCACTGTCTCAGCATTCTCAACAAGCTCACCCATTTCGAGGCTGTATATCTCAGGCACCCAAATGGTAGCCAGGCAAGATGGGGTTATCTATGTTCCATCTGGCTGCCTGGCACCAGTGGCAAGTTGCACCTTTGATATTCAGTCAGATCATTTGTTCCTCCTCAAACACTGCAAACAGTTGGTGATGAATTTTTCTGCTTAACAAATAGTATCCTTCGGAAATACCATAACTTTCGGGACAAATTCTGAGGAGCCACAGAAGATTCTAGGCTCTATCAATTGCATTGACTGAGTGAATATTTGCCGTGCACCTGACAACATACCCGAAAGAAACTCAACAATGCGGACTGAAATATGTCTATAGAGTCCAGTAATTTGGAGGTACAGATTACATTTCTCTTGTATATTTGAGCCTGCACTAAACAGAATGTGATGTTTTTAAAAGGAATGCTACTACCCAGGTTCGAACCCAATACACATCAATATAGATTACACACATACACACGAGGCAATTTCTCCGAGCCATCAATAAGCGAGTAAACCGTTCATGAGCGCCTGCGGCTTATGGATTTTAAGCGGTGGGGCATGCCCCCTGTGGGTCGGAGCAGATGCAACCGGAGTTGAGCGGGCAGGAAAAGCTGAGTCACACGTCGGCAGGTGTGGGAAAAGGTGAAGCCCTGCACCTTTGGCACGAAAGGTGAAGAAAAGGTGCACCTTTTGCGCCAACGGAATGCAACCGTTTCAACGGGTCGGCCGGCGGAGTTGTCATGGGGAAAGGTGTGTGGGAAAAAGGTGGGCGCAGGCGCCACCCACCGAGACAGGCCGGGCACACCAAATAAAGAAATATCTTGACCTAGGTCGAAGTGTTACCTGAATTCATATAAATTAGTACCCAAATCAAAATTGAGAGAAAGGTCTTAATTCATTGGGTCCGAAAAGTAAAATGGAAAGAGTTGCAGTTGGCAGCTCTTTCAAAAGCCACAAAGTTATTCTATTTCAGTAGGTTATGAAAGCCTCATCACAAGAAGTTCTTTCAGTGGGGCTTTCAGCCATACTGAAACAAAGACTCTCAAAATTTCCTTTGTTCGAACAAAGGAAATTTTGAAAGTTCTTGTTGCAGTATGCTTGAAAGTGCTGCTGAAGATGAACTTTCAGCAGTCCTTTCATCGCTTACTGAGATGGAATGACTTTGTGGCTTTTGAAAGAGCTGCTGATTGCGGCTCTTTCTGTTCCATTTTTTCGGACTACATGAAATAACATCTTTCTATAAATTTTGATTTGGGTACCAATTTATACAAACTCAGTTAACATCTTGACCTAGGTCAAGATATTTCTTTATTTGGTGTGGGGAAGGAGATGGAGGCGAGTCAGAGATCTCCGAAGAAGGCGGAAGTTGAGTTCAAAGGGGGGGCGGTGGCTACGTCATCATATCGTAGTAATACCAGTGTGAAGCGTGGGAAAGTCGGGGCGGCGCAGGTTCATCCTAAGATGGCCCAAATTCTGTACCCTTGATCTCGCCAGTTGGGCACAGAAAAATCTGAAAAAAATTGTAACATGGAGGTAAATGGTACAGAACTCAGTCTGCGCAAGAACAGCACTGATACGATAGGTTTGGACCACCCGGGATAGGCAAAGGTGATGAGAAACGCAATTTTCACCCTGCCACCAAAGAGCAAACCGTACTGTCGTATTTCGTTCAATTCGTATGGTCACATGTCACACTCCCAAAAATCTACGAAAATTTTCGTAAGTCACAGCGTCACAAAGGTCTCATACGAAAGGGTCCATTGGATTCGAAATTAGCTCAAAAAAGTGGCTGGGACGGCCCTGCGGGGCTTTATGGCTACCCACAACTTCACACTCGGTGATTGACAAAGACGGTTGGCAGTTGATTGACATCGCCGAACGTTCTAAGAATGTACTTACTCCCACGGAGTCCCACCAGCACCCACACCTACGACCCAGCGCCCATCCCGTGCTCGACTTCGGAGTCGTCAGAGTCATTGTGGCGCAACCATCCAAGGTAGAGCCGATTCGGCCTCCTGGCCCTTTTGCCTCTCCCTTCCCCAAGATTCTCCGCGTCTTCATCGCTTGCAGCTCCGCTGGCTCACTATGATCTGCTTCAAGATCCTCAGCTAGCGCCGCAGAACGCAGGCCGCCTCCCTCAGCCTTTCGCGCGACAACGGCCTTGGGCTTTTTGATGACATCGGCGATGACAGCGGCGGGTGAGATGTCGCTGTCATCTGGCCCATCCTCGTCGTCATGATCCACGAGTGGCATGTGGTCCTCAGCGACCTCCTTGGTTTCCGGCGGTAAGTCCTCAGTTGCTTTGGTCAGCTCTCTCCAAAACTGACTGTTCTGGGTGTTGAGAATATACAAGGTGGTTGTTGATTAGAACCGGCAGAAGGTTCTCTGAGACACACAAATAATATTTGAGGACACGATAAATTGATTGATTCTACATAGGTTACATGGCTGCTTAAATACATAAGACTTGACTCAGTATGAGTCACTACTGGACTGAGTCACTAAGAGTCTGTGAAAGGAACATAGTAGAATAATGGGGAACATACGGGGATGTCCGAGTTGCCCGATGCCCGAGGTGCACAGCCTCTGGGCTATGTTCAACACTCCCCCTCAAGTCGGATTCATCCCAGCTTCAGCACAAAATTTCTGGTGCTTAGGTCTAGGAAGTCCTTTGGTCAGGAGGTCTGCAACCATCTCATTGGTTGGACAATAAGTAATTTCGATAATACCTAATTCAACTTTCTCTCGAACAAAATGATTTTGAACATCAAAATGTTTTGACCTGGCGTGGAATTGTGGGTCTTGAGAGATCGCAATTGCAGACTGATTGTCACAAAATATTTGGCTGGCTAATGGTTGTTCCAGCCCAATTCTGAGAAGAGGTTGCGAAGCCAAATAACTTGGCGGGTTGCGTGCGCTAAGGCAGCGTACTCGGCTTCAGTACTGGAGAGTGCAACAGTGGTCTGTTTCTTAGAGTTCCAGGAAATTGCACCCCCTGCAAGAAGAAAGACATATCCAGACATAGATTTACGATCATCTGGATTCGAGGCGAAGTCGGCGTCAGTGTAGGCGAAGAATTTGAAAGGATCTGTGATTCCCGTAGGGCCGTAAGTGACAGACAGGTTGCGGTGTCCATTCAGGTACCGCATAATTCTCTTAATTGCTGCCCAATGTGCGGGTCCAGGATTGCTTGTATATTGGCTTACTCTAGTCACTGGGTAAGCTATATCTGGTCAGGACACAATAGCAAGATAGAGGAGTGATCCAATGACGGCAGCAAAACTAGAATTTAATCTTTCGTCTAGTTCAACTTCGGTGGTATCTTCGTGCTTTGTCAATGTGACATTGGGGTCCATTGGGGTCGAAACGGGGTTTGATTTCTCCATGCCATACTGGCGAAGCATTCTGTCGATGTAACTGGCCTGTGAGATCGAGATTGTGCGATTGGCGCGGTCACGGTTGATCTCGAGTCCGATGAGAAGTTTCGGCTCGCCAAGGTCAGTAATGGTGAATTTCTGGCGTAATGATTGCTTTAATTCTTCCATTTCTGCGGTGTCTTCGGTCAGAAGGAGTAAATCGTCGACCCAGACTGTGATATAAGAGGTTTTACCCTCAATGGTGCGTGTATAAACACAATGATCAGCTTCAGTATGCTTAAAGCCAAATTGGGCCAGAGTCGCGTTCAATTTGCGATTCCATTCGCGGCCGACTGCTTGAGTCCATATAGGGTCTTGTAGAGGCGACAAACGCGTCCACTTCCATCGTCATAACCATCTGGTTGACGCATGTAAATCTCTTCTTTGAGATCTCCATTGAGGTAAGCTCCTTTGATGTCGAGCTGTTGGATTTCCATGTCTTAATTGCTCCTATGGCTAGAATGGCGCGAAGGGAGTCAAGGCGAACGACTGGGGAGAAGGTATCAACATAATCCTCCCTGGAATTTGTGAGTAACCCTGAGCTACGAGGCGAGCTTTCAGTTTAATGATATTTCCCAGTTTGTCGTACTTCTTGTCAAATGTCCATCGGGAGCCCACGACTTTTCGTCCCTCAGTAAGTCTTCGAGTTTCCAAGTTCCCATTGATTGTAAGGTCTGATATTCGATCTCCATGGCCTTTTCCCAACCGTCCCGTTCTTGTGACGCTTTCGCTTCTGCTAAATTCCGAGGAATGTCATCTACATTTGACTGCGAGGCTAACAAGACATAGTTCATCTCGTCAATGGGCTCGGATGTATCCTCGTTGGTTTGCGATTCGTCCGTGGTTGATTTGGTACGACGGGGACTGTGAGCGGCAGGTAGACGCGATTGTGGGTTATTTAATCGGCGATAATTGGGATCATCAGTTGGTCGGGTGGATCTGCGAAGTGGGATAGGATTTAATCCCGGAGGTGCGTATTGAGCCTGTTTAAGTGGTGATGGTAGATTGGCTAATGGCTCCGTAGGTACAGGTGAAGGTGTTCGCACTGGAGGTACGGTAGGTGCAGGTGGAATAGCAGGTGCATGAGTTGGTTGAATTTGGGTCGGAGCGGCAGCTGATTGAATGGTAGTAGGCTGCTGATTGGTATTATTCCCTGGCTCCCCCTCAAGCGGCAGTCTGGTAGGTACATCCACTTCAATCTCTTTCGGTTCATTTTCCGAGAAAGTGAAATTGCGTGAAACTTTGACTTGTCTGCTTGATTTATCCCAGTATTTAACTGCTTTAGGTCCTTCTGCATATCCAACGAAGATGTACTTCTTGGATTTGGCAACAGTTTTGCCTGGTTTCTTGGATTCGGTGAGTATCCATACATCACATCCAAATTCCCTCAAATGCGACATATTTGGTTTATTGCCGGTCCAGACTTCGTGCGGGGTCATCCCATTTAAAGCTCTGGTAGGTGAACGATTTCGAAGGTATGCAGTATGAGTGACTGCTTCTGCCCATAGGAAAGATGGTAAATTGCGAGCAATAAGCATCGCACGGGTAAGTTCCATAAGGGTGCGGTTGAAACGTTCGGCAATGCCGTTCTGGGAGGGTGAATAAGGTGCGGTGGTCTGCAGCTCGATTCCTTTCTCTTTACACCATCGGATGAGTTCCTTGTTGATATATTCTCCCCCATTGTCTACGCGAATATATTTCGCAGGCATCTTGCGGCGTTCAAGGTAAGCCACATAGTCCTTGACACATTGGGTTGCCTCTGACTTGTGTTTCATGAAGAATACAGTGCATCGGCGGGAGAAATCATCGGTGAATGAGATGTAATATTTGGCGTTGGAAACTGCCAAGTGGCTTGGAATGGCCGCAACGCGTGCAGGTCCCCAAACATCGGAATGGGTGAGTTCACCAGTTTCTGTGGTCTTGTCCTCGGATTCCTTGGGGTAAGGTTGACGGTGCTGTTTAGCTTGAATACAAGCTTCGCATTGGGTGAATGGTGGGCTGTCTGGAGATACAGTAAGTCCATTAATTAATTTACCTTTCACGAGTTTTTCCAATGACGAAATTGACAGATGTCCGTACTTCCTATGAAGTGAGTTCCATGTTTCGGTAGACTCAGTTGAAATGTTGGAATGGTCCTCATTTCGAGGTTTGACATCCAGTAAATAAAGTTTACCTATCTTCTTGGCTGTGGCTAATTTATTTCCTTTAGCATTCATCAATGTACATTTGCCATGGCGGAATATAGCTTCGCCTCTGGCGTCATCGAGTTTACTTATGGATAAAAGGCTATTGGCGGCCTCAGGGGTGTAAAGTACGTCTTTAAGGACATTTTTAACATATTCCCCGTCGACTCTGAAGTCCAATTTGACCGTGCCTTTGCCGAGAGCCTGAACTTTATGCTCACCAAGACCAGTAATCATATGGTTTGTGAGTGGGGTAAAATCCATGAATAAATCCTTCGAATTGCAAATGTGAGACGAGGTTCCAGAGTCAGCAATCCAATCTGTGGGTTTAAACGAATTAATTGCAGTGAGGCAAGTATCAACTTCCTCTGTGATTCGGCATGAATATGATCCATCACTTAGGTCTGCATTCGTAGATTGGTTGGTTTCAGCCTGGTTAGCCTTGTCCTTGCCTTTGGATTTGGATTTCCCCGAGGTTCGGTTCGGTCCTTGGCCTTCACGGTCTCCACCTTTCGCAAAACATTTATGTTTGCAATGGTATTTCCTACCACAATTTGAACATGTGCAGTCTGACGGGCAATTGCAGCCAGTGGATTTATTTTCAGACTTGGGGTATCGGTTCAAATTTGAATTCGATCCCCTCGAGACTAATGAAGAGTCTGCGCCCGATTTTTCCAAGCGGCGGCGGTTTTCCTCCAGAATAATTGCAATGAGTTCGTAAGATGTGATTGGAAGGGTGGATACAAGTGAAGTTGGTGCCTGTGAAGAAGTACCAGTAGTAGAGCTGGTTTGAGCCTGAACAGCACTGAAGTTTGCACCTAGATAAGCCGTAGTAAATTGGTCCCAGTTCTCCGGAAGAGATGTGAGTAGTAGGAATGTGAAATCATCATCAGATACATAGCTACCCATGAGGTGAAGCTGTTCTTGGATTTCCCTAAGCTCAGTAATGTGGGCCATAATATCAGTAGATTCATCGGCAGTAGTCCGATATAGACGGCGGCGCATAGATAGAATGCCCAATTTCCCGCGAGATTCCTTTACAGTAACAAGCTGTTTCCACATTTGCGCAGAAGTCGTATCTCCAGAGATATGAATCATCTGTGAGTCGCTTATCGTCAGCTCAATTTGAGTCTGTGCGCGTGCATCATTGTCGTCCCATTCTTCCATAGCTTTAAGCTCAGTGGCGGTCGGTGCATTAGCGGTTGCAGGTGTTGGACGGGGCAAAGTTCCCGTGACATACTTCAACAAACCTCGATCCCTCAAAATTGAGGTGATACGACGCTTCCAGCCTAGCCAATTGGCATCCTGGAGCGGCTCAATCCGATACATGCTCGAAGAACCTTGTGTGGTTGAATTCGACATTTATTCGATGTAGTGGTAAGACGGAAGTACTCGGTGAATATAGTAGACGGTAGAGTTGTGTAAGCTGTCTCAAAGATTTAGGCCGGGGCCCATAACCTGTTGAGAATATACAAGGTGGTTGTTGATTAGAACCGGCAGACGGTTCTCTGAGACACACAAATAATATTTGAGGACACGATAAATTGATTAATTCTACATAGGTTACATGGCTGCTTAAATACATAAGACTTGACTCGGTATGAGTCACTACTGGACTGAGTCACTAAGAGTCTGTGAAAGGAACATAGTAGAATAATGGGGAACATACGGGGATGTCCGAGTTGCCCGATGCCCGAGGTGCACAGCCTCTGGGCTATGTTCAACAAAATCTGTATATGGGACGAAACGGCCTGGGTGAAATGTTTGAGTGCCTATGTGACTCACACGGATTCAAACATGTTGGCCAATAACGTTAACGTTACATCCTCCTTTGTTGGCCGATTTTTCATTTTACTTTCTGCTTTCATCGTCTTCGAGGCGCCGCGACGCGCTTCAGTTTTCCTGAGACAGATATACTTTGCGGCGCACGGTAATTGGCGGACCTTCACCTTGAAATTTAAGCACACCTGCACATGAAAAACAGTTCCCCAGCGGGCTCCTGGACCCGGGCGACCGACACAGAGTCTGATTTATTGAGCAACACACAATGGAGCACTGTCTGAACAGGCAAGCTCACGTATATATTTATGTTCTAGTCAAACGGACCAGCGGTCTTTTTTGTTTGTGGTTTTCTGGATGTTCTGTTCTGACAACTCTGCTGCACAACGAGCTATTAGAGGAAGTGAGATCATGAGTCTAGCTAGCAGTAGTAAAAGGTCAAATACATACCTGCCGCCTGGACCATGTCATCCGCTAGAAACGGGCACACCGCCTGGAGTAACGTGAACAAAATTCATGGCAGGAGGGAGATACTCTTACATCATGACTATTCCACTTGCAAATTTTCAGGTCGCCGCACCCCACTGAGCGCAATTGGAATCACCGCGACAGCCTGTACCACAGATAGGGTCGGGATGTAGAGAGAAGTCTGGGAGGGCTTTTAAACTGTATGAACCCGCCACTGTGAAGGACACTCACGCCCGGGAAGGGTGTGACTTCTTCATTGGTCTTCTCAACTTCCATGGTGACCTCCAGGGTAACAGTGACATGGTCGGGGGCAGGAACTGCACACGTGCATGGGGAATGGGCGCGGTTTGGGTGAACTTGCAAAAAAGGGAGCCGTAACTTATCTATTTCTGAACACATTAAACTTTATTTATATTCCTATAGTAGGGATATATCAGTTTCATTTGCGTAAGATCGGAGTGGAATCAATCCGTTAGCCAGACAAAGCTCGTTTCAAGGACTATGTCCTTTTTAAGCCCATCGCATCTTCTGCCCGTTTCAAACGTTTCTCATCGTCGAATAGCCAGCAGGGCTTCACTACGTATACGTTGTCCGGTGTGGTAACAAATTAGCTGGTTTGTGTGTCCGCAATTCAAGACGTTGAGCTAAAAAGAACCCAAAGATATCCGACACCGATGGCCAGGGCGGTAGTCACTGCGTTCCGGCCCCCTGTAGCACACCCTTGCCTACGCTCGTGTTCGCTCGTTTACGTGGGTTAAAGTATGTCGATGGCTGTAGGCAAGGGGACATCGGCACAGTGTTGCCTTCGCTCGTGTTCGCTCGGCTACGTCAGCGTACGTCACGTAGGCAAACTTCGCCTACGTTTGTCGACAGCCGTAGACAAAACTTGGTCGCCCCCACCTTATTTCGGCCTTCCAAATGATTTGTTCCAAACTTGATAGATTTGCATCCCACCATGCTTGCCTACATGGGTGTACTGCCGTAGACCAGCGTAGGCATACTATATCAAGGTAGACTCACGTACACCAAGAGTGTCTACATGCTGTAGGCATATGTAGGCAAACAGGTTTGCCTAACATTGTCTACGGCAGTAGACACAGGGTGTGCCTACAGAGGGTCGGAACGCAGTTAGTGCGCAGTTGGTGCGCAGTGCAAAAATGGTCCATTCCAGCTACTTGTCAGCCACTCAGTCCATGGAGAAATTGCTCGATCATGCACTAGGAAGCCACCTCGTGAACAAGATGACCGCTCCGTAATGGCAGGCTAAGATAATCACGGCGGGAGAAAGTCGCATGCAAGGGCGGCAATGCCCTCTAGTTGCAAATGAGGAATTCCGGTGGTACGCAAATGCAATCGAAACGAGCTGTTGGAGTTCTGGGCCCTGGACTTCCTGCGCGCGCTCGCGCCACCAAGTAGTACTTGGTACAAAGGTATACCGCAGACTGCATAGCACTGAGCACATCGGTGTACATCTGTTACCGGCGAACACGGAAGAGAAGAGTGGTCCAAGGTTCCCGGAAACTGGGGGAGGACGTTAGCCACCGACATATGAGCATATGAGGTGACTCCGACTGCACGTCGCTGTGGGAGTCCCACATTCAGTAACTCATTGGTTACACACGGCCCCACCTTCAGGCTTCAGCCGATGTCAGGCTCACACTTCTCCGCTACCTGCACTCCTTGAAAACTATGCAAGCGGCTTTGCACCGCATACATCGCACGCTGAGGAAATCCCTCCGCCTCAATTATCCGCGGCTGTTGAAATACGGAATGGCTGTGCGAGCTGTTGACGCTCGGCATGCTCGGGCGCTACAACATGCTAATTTATAGTCAGAGTTACTCGTTCGGAGTAACTGTCGCTGGCGCTTACTTGCTTGTGATGTTCCCCACTCGGCTTATTTCAACACATGCGGGGCCGACCGTTACCCCTTAAGCATTAACACCTTATTAATAAGCGGAATCAGATTCAGGCATAGGGTTCGACTCAGGCCAACACTGAATAACTCCCTTGAGGTTCCTCGATCATCCGAAACCTCAAGTGACCTGCATTATATCCTTACTTGGTTGCGCAAAATTGGGTAATACCTATCACCTATCGCCGTACTCTGCCAAAGGAGGACCGGATCCCATTTTGGTAAAACTGTAAATTTAGCGCAGTACGGAATTACCACAGGGTACCTAACCCGCTGAGCTAGACGACATCGAGCTCCTGGACGTTCTCTCAAATATTCGGTCCCGGTGAACGTGGGATTACAGTCTTTCACTTTCAGAGACAAATCACGGTGAAGATTTCCCGACCATGTATAAATACTACAAATAGCAATCTAATGTATCAACCGATCAAGCAAATATACCTGTCATGATGCCCAACACAATGATATGCCACTCGGAAATACACGGACGTGAACAGTATAACTGGCAAGCAATGAATCATATCGAAACGAGCCCACTCACTTCGTTGAGAGTGACCACCACAATGTCGAGTGCCCGTACCACAGCTCAGATGCGGTTGAACGACATTCTTGTATGCTTGACGGCAGCCGTCGACACCTTGGATTTGCTGTCAAGCAATTCCAACCTCGCATTTTTGAAGCCTATATGCGTCACATGTCGGGCGCTGTTAACAGCAGTCCAGGTAAGTCATGACATCTACTCGTCTGTGGTATAACCCCTCACAGTGTCTGATAAGACTGCGAAGCAAAACAAGACTGAATGTACCCAATTGATGGAGCGACTTCACGAGATCCTCTATGGAATCATTCAGCTTCACATCGTGTCCGATACAGGTACTCAGTTGCCACCAAGCACGTTGAATCAGATTCAGCAATTCACGAAGTAATTTGCTGGTCTGTATCATCTACTCACTATTCATAACTTTGTCTAGAACACTTCACAAAATTTACACCTTTGTCGATGCCCAACAAGGGACAAACAAATTCAAGCAGCTTTTCCGCCAAAGTGAAATGAGCGCCCTGTTGAAGGAATGTAATACAGAATTGCAGCTGGCACTGGATATTTTCAAGGTGCGATTGTTTCAGGGGATCCATCGTTGCATGTTTAAACATGTACACAGATTCAGGGCATTGAATCCTTGAATAATGCGAAGGAGATGGAAAGATATGCATTGATGACACACCGGGAAGTCCTGGATTTGGTTGAGTCCCTTTCAAATGAGACTTCTTCCAAAGCATCATCTGTATGTCATCCACCTTCTCTTCTCGGCCATCAAGTGAACCAAGTTCGGTAGATAAACGGAGTCTTCTCGGGTGACGACCATAGGTACATCGTCGCTAGAGTGATAACACAATTCACGGTCTAATGGTGGTCACCTTAGCTCAAACTCACTTTCGCTTCTACCATCGGAACCAAAAATTTTCTACGGCCGCGAATCTGAGGTTTCCGCCATTGTTCAAGTTTTTACGAAGGAACACCCAGAATCGCAATTTTGGGAATGGGAGGAATCGGAAAGACAAGTTTGGCGAGAGCCATTCTCCACCACAAGGAAATTCACTCGAGATATCAAGAAAACCGTGTATTCGTAGCGTGTGACTCTGCTTCAACCAAATTGGAACTCGCAGCCCTGATTGGTGCCCATCTGGGATTGGAGTCCGGAAAGGACCTCACGAAGCCGATAATGGAACATTTTTCCCAAGGACCACCCTGCCTCTTAGTTTTGGATAACTTAGAGACAGTGTGGGAGCCAGCAGAGAGTCGCAGAGACATTGAGGACCTCGTGTGTCTTCTTGCTGATGTGCAACACCTTGCATTGATTGTGGAGTATCCAACTGATACCGGGGATTAAAAAACATACCATTAACTCAGATCACAATGAGGGGGCCGAGAGGCCAGCCAAAGTG
>JARJLF010002753.1:0-29723 GCA_029378395.1 Mycena leptocephala | reverse complement strand
AGTCCTCTTTCAAGCGACTGGTGCACACGCTGGTGTACTCGCTTTGCACCGGCACGGCTTCGGCCGAGGAAGCAGAACTGCACAAGGTAATCGTGTCTTTGCCTATGTTTCGCAGTTGCGCTGACACAGCGAGCTCACCAGGCTGTCTGTCTGACCCTCCTGTCTGTACCAACTTGCTCTGCTGTCATGCAGAAAGCTTTCCAGCATGATCCATCCAGCCCGTTTGACGGTCTACCTGACGTCCCCGAAGACCTAGAGTCGTTCCTCGTGTACCTCGGCGCCGTAATCTCGTCTCACGACCAAGGCTATCTTCGGGCCTACGCATGGTTTGATCCCGTATATCGGCCTCTAGCAAAAGCCTGCATCAAAGCAATGTAAGCACCATTCATCATGTGGAAGTGAATTACTCAAATTTGGATATGTAGGGAGCCTGAGGTGAAGCGAATGACGGAATCTAGAAAATTGAAAAAACCTAAAAGTACGATCACTTTAGTTGGAATTCTCTCATTTAATTGTCGACTGACCTCATGTTTTTCGTCTGATAGAGACGAGAGGCGTACTCCGCCGCGGTGAGTTAACTTCTTCTGTCTTCATTGATGTGTTAATCAACCTATCCATAAGATATGGCAAATGTGCCCTCTACCATCGAGTCTCGGAAGGTCTGCACTTTCCGGCCACTGCTTTCCAAACTACACCTCATCGTGATTCTTCTCCGTACAGACTCCTTATGACCGACCTTCAAAGGGAAAGGAGAACGCGACTTCGGCGGGTAATGGTGGTAAAAAAGCAGGTCACCTCATTGTTTCCTCGTCGAAACTATTCTTACCATATTTCGTCCGAACAGTCAACCGCCAAGGGCGACAAGGGCGACGCTGGGTCTACTGCAACGACGGGTCCGAGCCGGCAACGTGGTGAGGTTGCCGCTGAACCCCTTCTTCCAGGTACGTTTGTTGTTCTTCCCATCCCATTTCCAGCGCGACTCACTCGGTCATAGCTACGCTGCGCACTATCCATCCCAGAATGTCACTTGCATTTCTACTCAACTAAACTACGCATCAAATATTTCCACTCCTTCTCCCACGCCGCCTGTTTCCACAACACGAATAACCACGACAAGAATGATATTTCTAGGGTTATCGACGAAGCCTCGTTTTACACATTCGCACAATGTATACGATCAACATCCTACTATGTATATCACTAGATAACCCGCGCATACTATCACTATTAGATATTTATATTTACAGACTGCAGCACAAAGAATTATCATGTAAATTTCCGTAGACGCTATGCGCATCTCCGCCAAAAACCCAACAGGCTCTTCCACAGACGTCCCGATTGAGTGTTCGACACTTTCGTAGGGGGTAATTCTCGTGAAGGTTGACTCAGGCGTCGCGAGATGCACGTGGAGTTCCGGACAATCCAAGGCGATGACCTACGCACGCCCCTCCCCACTCGCACTCGCACCCGGACCCCCGCCTCCCAAGTCAGAAGTGTGCTTCCCCCGCCGCCGCGGTCGCGCGGTGCCGCCGTGTGCGCCTAGCACCGAGCTCTCGAAGAAGTCCGAGTCGGCGGAGTCGTCCCTGCCGTCGTCAGAGGGCGCGACGCGGCGGCCTTTGGACTTTCAGTGGGTGGTGGTAAAAGTGGGACGGCGCGAGCTCTTGGTGCCGATGTAGGAGGTGGGGGAGGTGGATAAGGTCTGGTTATTGGAGGCGGGCGCGGTGGTCGAGTCCATCGCTTTCTGGCGCGCGTTAGGCATCGGGAACACTATTTTTGAAAGGCAGGCAGATTTGCCTCCATTGCCTCGAGCTCAGGCAGGAATACATGTTGGGGAAGAGGCGCGGGAACGGCGGCCCGCCCGGTCTTGCTTCCCTTTCCCGCTGTCAGCATTGTGGAAGTGGTGCGCAACACCACATGGGTGTCGAGCGTCAGCAGCGCGTCGAACGTGTTGCCTGGCACTCTCATCAGTATCGATATCCTCTTTATAAGGGAAAGCTACTAACCCATAAGTTCGCCGATGCATGATTTGGTCCCACCCCGCCCATTCCTCATCGGCCTTCGTGACCATCTCACGCCCTAGCTGCCACTGCTCCCACTCTCACTGCTCGCCTTATGCTCGCTCGACTGTACCTCCCCGTTAACCATCCTGATGTCCACTATTTCCTCCCTTCCCCATTCGCCTCCGCTTTGAGCAGCTCGTCCAGCGGCAGCTCGATCGTCGGGCGCGCGAGGCGCATGTCGTTCCGCCCCCGCATCCCTCCACATCCGTCCGCGTCTTCAACTAGCCACGATTGCGGCAACGTTGGGGTATATCTCCGCCTTGATAGCGTCCTCGCCGTTCGTTCCCGGGTCAGTGGTCATCAGGAAATCGACGGTCTTCTGAATGTGCCCTTGGGTTCCACGGCTTGAAGGTGGGGTCTGCGTAGGTGAACATGCGTGCGTTCGTCTGCAGTATAACGGGCGGTTCGATGAGGGATCAAATTGGAAGTGTGGTTGGCAAACGCACGATCATGCCCGCATGTTAAAGTTCCGAGGACTGCGCCCGCCGTGTCCTTCATAATGAGCTTCAGCCCCGCGAGCTGATTTGCGCAAATAGTGCCGTGGTTACTGCGCGGATGCATGTTCCTCCGTGTCTTCACCCGCGCCCGAGTAGTGCGTGTGCGTCTCCCGTGTTTCATGCACGGCTTCGGGGCGTACCAGAGGGCTGCGGGGCCGAAAAAGGTGGGGAGGCGGACGGTCGCCCCTTTCTCAGTAGGACGCTTGTGCTTCATGCTGCCGTTGGCGGTGGCACTTCCATTGGATCCAGCGCTTGTGGTGTTGCCTGGTGTTCTTAGTAGGATTAGAGGCGGTGGAGGCGTTCACACAGCCGGGTGAAGGTCGCTGTGGTAGCGTTGTTCTCGGTGTTGGCTTCGGCGGTGGTAATAGAGTGGACACAGAAGAGGTAGAAGTAGACGAGGGTACAGGCGGCGGAAACTGCCTGCGCTGCGCGGGGTGTGCATGATGGCCTCGCGGGTGCGCACTTTCTCGACGGCGCGCGGGCAGATGAGGTCTATGGAGGGGTCCATGGAGGGCTTGCGCTTGAAGACGGGCGCCGGGAGCTCCTATGGTTTATTGTCGTCAAAAAAGGGATAAAAGATAGAGGAGAAGGGGTAGAAGGAATGAAAACAAAGCAGTGAAGGCAAGGACAAAGACATGACGCGAAGCGCAGTACAGAGAAAGCTCCAAATAAACGAAAGAAAAAAAGCAGGTGAAGGTTTAGAAACATATAGAAGGGGAGGTAGAAGACAAATACATGACGCGACGCCAAGTCCGAAGTCCAACGTCACAGTCGAATCGGAAAGAATTTATAGGGTAACCTACCGGCACTTTTCCTTGTCAGGTTTCTCGCGCATACAGTTGAAGAACTTCTTGAATTCACGGCTTGACTTAGCATTATCAGTGTCGCTCAGCAGATTCTGAAGGTGCCAGAGAGTACCATAGCCTGTGCTCCGAGGTATTCATTAACACGCAGCTAGCAAGCACCGGAAACTTGGCGGAAACAAAGGCATACCGGTCCCCAGACGCTGTCCTTGCTCAAGGTAGCTTTCTATCTCGGTCCAGACCTTCCCAAACCCAAAGATCGAGTGCAGTCAAATATGAAAAGCGTCCGCCCGGGCAAAAGGCGAAGTCGTGCAATGTTATGAGATGTCGCAAGATCCTTGGCTGTCCTCCAAGTCAGGTTTTCGCTGAGGATTACAGGAGATCCTGAAAATAATGACAAACACGATTTTTTTTTTTTTGCGTTTCCCAAAAAGGAAATCCACCTCTCTTTTTTTGCTTTGCATGTTCCTGCAGCTGCAACACCTTTTACAGCGTATCATGGGTCGGCGGGAGCTTTGTCCATACTATCTGGTGTACTTTACCCGCGAACAGATTCATTTATGCTCTCTATGTACTGTACAAAAGGCTAGCAAGTTACCGCGCAGAGATGCTTTGTACAACGCGCCACCTCCGCATCCTCCCCGATAATCTCTGAGGCGTCAGGCTCATTGCGGAGACCCGGCGCGAGTCCTATGCTGGCAGTATGATCGCGGTCAAGGGTGAGCAGTGTCGAAACTCGGAGACATGGAGCAACTTCTTGCTAATCGTTAGGTTCGAGACCAGAGGCCTGCAGAGGGGGCGTCAACGGAAGTTCTGTCGAGGTCATATGCGCAGTCTATCCCGCAACAACCACAGCGTCAACATCACATTCCCGCTCACCCTCGATCCTTTCCCGTGCACCATGCACTCTTGGCCCCAATGCTCGCCGGATTAGCGGACTTGCGGGATGGATGGCCGGGCAGTGTGATGCTCTGGAGGCGCCGCACAGACCACTTGCTGATGCCGGGGGAGTGCGAGAGCGAAAGAGTCGTAGCACAAGGAGCGAGTAGCAAGAGCAAGGACAGACAGTTGTGGTTCAGCAGCATGAGGAGAGCAGGAGCGAAATGGACGCCAATACCTACGCCTACAAAGCCTGTGCTACAAGGTAGTGAATGCATTCTGTTGTTGACCGCAAAGGCAACGGCCAGTGAAGGAGATCGAGTCGACGGAGGCACATCTGAAATACACAGGCAATCGATGCCAGAACGCTAGTGCACAGCTCAAAAGACGGTGGATGTGACCAAAAAAGCCCGGAGCTATAGCACAAACTCCCGACTCATTGTACGGGCATCTTGCGTCGGGCAGCGGTGAGACTCGGATGACGTGCGGACCATCATAACTGCGGGGATACGATGAGAAGGGAGTGCACAGAGCACATAAAACGCACCCTCAAGACATAGATTCCTTCCCTTTCCTTCACAGTCGTCAGCGGTGGACAAAGTTTCCTCCAAGTCTCCCAATCTCCACCCAAATTTATGCACAGAGTCATGCAGCTTATGTCCGTCTGGGTTCTGTGGTAAGACAGGCCCTTGTCTCTGGGAAAGCACGCAAGGAACAGTCAGGATGGACGTGGCTGGGATTCCGAGAATCTGAGTCGAAAGGAAAGCAGCAATTGAGCGGTGAGAGAACGAATTGTTGGATCAGAGGCCTAGTTAGGGGCCCAAAGGTGATCCACATGTGCCATACAGCCTCCGCAAGGTACATCCCTGCATAGTTTGAGCCACTACGGTGAAAGAAGAGACAAAAAGAAGCGATACGCGAAGATTTCCTTTTTGGGAAACGCAAAAAAATAAATCGTGTTTGTCATTATTTTCAGGATCTCCTGTAATAGATGAAGAGCGCACGTGCCATGGACCACCAACAGCACCAACAACCCAATTTACAGCGCACAACTCGAGATTCGGGGGGAAAGAGCTCCGCGAATGAGCGCCAAAAGGAAGGATCGTGATGGCCGTTGGTTCGGTTAATTGGCCGTCGGGCATCGTTGCAGCTGCTTGCAATTGATTACTGCGACGTAGACCTCTGTTCAGATTTTTCTCTCCGCAAAGGACACAAGCACCTCTAGTTTTTCCGCTCATGAATGTTCCGGAATTAGTGCCTACGACATGTAGGCAGTCTTGCGTTTGCCGCGCTTGTCTTGCCCTTCTTTTCATGGATGGTACGATGGAGACTTCGAGATTGCTTCGAGAGAGATTTTCTGGCCAGTGTCGTCACACTCCCATGCCTTGGGGCCTGGACTCGACCAGCCGGTCTTGGTTGGACTGGAATTATCCTTGGAACCGTGGAAATTGAGTTCGCAGGCAGAGTTTTTGACCGCAATTTATCGACACATTGGTTGATATCCACCGATGCTTCAATGCGGACGTCGCCGATAGACTTAGAAGAGAAAAGACACGCTGATCTTTGTTTACTTGCGTTCCTTGTTGCTTTACGTCCAGATCAGGCCCCCCGAACAAGACTTTCCATCAGCCATCCTCTTGGTCAACTCTTGGTGGATAAATTTCTCTATTTTTCACGGAGGATGCTCATTATTTCTTCTAGAGGTGGGGTATTATGAGTTTGCATTGATTTAGATTTAAATTATGTCCAGCATGGAAACACAGCCGAACTTGAAGTATGTACCTCGGAATTTTTATTGATTTTCTAACACCATTAACTTTGCTCGAGGTTGCGGGCACAACACTCAATGAGGCCGCTCGCATGAACACCAACAGTAGCCCCTTCATTGACTCAGTTCTTCGTTGCTTCGTGTTTTAACAGTCTCCTCGACAGACATACAGAGGATCCGGCTGTTGGTACGCCGTCTGTTTAGTGAGCTGACCCGGACTATGCACATCATGCCACACATGTCGGTGGATGGACATGTGCGTACCTAGAGTTTTTTCTATAGGTCAGTTTTATACACGTCCCCGTCTTGGAATAACTCACTACACCAGTACATTCGAGTGGACCTTCACGTGGCGCACATTGTTTTCGCCCACGCACTGGCTCGCGAACACCAAGAGGTCGCCTTCCGCTCAGCTGCGCACGACGATGATCATGAGTCAGCGAGCACAGACTTTGGTATGCCCTCCGTGCAGGCCTCATCAAGGAAGATCATCATAAAGATGCGCCGCTCAATCGGCAGTCGCATCCTTTGGCGGGCGGCACGACAATGCAACCAGCCACTTGGAGAGTGCGCTAATTCATGGCGTGGAAGGAGCCTCTCGCGTGACTATTCCTCCTTTCTGGACCAGGAGTAACGACACTTGAATGCAGGTTTATCGACAGATCAAAGGTACATTACCTTATTCGATAAGTGAATACCTCTCCTTGACATTCTAATAGAAAGATAACTGATCATCGGTTATGTAGGGGCGATAACCGCGACGACAGGAATCTACACACTGGCCAACAGTAAAGTACAGTCTCAAATATTTCGGGGCGACTGAATGTCACGGTAAGCTCGATAAGCACCTTGTTTTCTCCTACCAGCTGCAACGGCGCTTCGTCTTTGTGGGCGAGCGTGATTTCAATTAATTTTGTGTTGCACGGAGTTCTACCCTATACTCTGCAATACCCATTCTTATATTTGTAGGTTGTCGGCCATCCAAGCTCACTTCGTCCAAATGAGAAAGAAAGACCAAATAACCCGCTGCCGCAATTTCTTTTTGTCTCACTCAATTTTGACTCGGATTCACTTCGACAACATAAACCTGTCTATCGCCAAACAAATATGTCCGAGCCGTCCGAAGGCGGTGCTCGATAGCTGAACGAGTAATTATTTCTCTCGCGGCCGAAATGAATTACCCATGCCTTAACTTCCAATGTCACGGAGTCCAAATATTATACGATGCCGCGAAATTCGGAGCTTCACTTCACTGTTGCGCTTTATATATTTTCATTATTATCAAACCCTTGCGTCAGATCTGAGCCTTAAAACCTGGCTTATTTACTTTAGCAACCTGGGGATTTATACTCAAGACAAAAGGGAAAACGATCATGGTTGAGTTGCATGCGTGATGCACCGCCTTCGGGCAATTCGGAAATCCTTGTTTGTTAGGACCAAACTTATCAATTGTCAGCCACACGGCGAGTTCCGCACCTCTCTTGTCCTCTACCACCATGTCGCCCACTCCTCGCGTCCTTTCATTCGTCTTGACCAGCTCCCTCTCTGCCTCTTACCCCGACCAGTAACTCTGTGCGATGATCGCAGGCTCCCGACATACACCTCCTTCTCCGCCTCACGAAGATTCAATTCCACCGGTGATGCCTTGGGCGACTCATCCGAATCCACGCCAGCGGCTAATGGGCTAGTCGGATACCCAAACGGGAGAGCGCTGCCAACTGGGACGCACAAGGGCTCGCGTCCAGGTGATCACCGCAAGTGAGAGCCGGGGAACGGCTGGATTCTGTGTAACCCCTTGTTGTGCAAAGCGTCGTCGTAAAGCTCCCTAGGCTGAGCAAAGGATGTCTCGAATATCCGGAGCGAAGACGCCGACTGGAACGACAGGATCCCGCATGCTTCTGGTCAAGATTGTCTGGATGGGACCCGCGCAAGTCTGATCCACCGCCAACCCGACTCTCGACTTCACATTCGACCGCCACCGGGGCGAGGATAGTCATTTCTTGTGATGGGAGTCCGTCGGTTTTTTCTTCTTCTTTTCTTTCTACGCTCCATTCCTGACGCGTCGTTTCGAGATACTGCTCCCGACTACCACCATCTCCCCGACTTTGCCAACTTCCCGCCTTTTCCAAAATGTGGTAAGCTACTTCCGTTCTGCGTCTGAACTGAACCATTACTGACGCTATTCCTCAGCAAGCTCATCATTATGCGTCTGTAGGATTATACAAACCCGGTAAGCCCCGCCTTTTCCCTGTCTGACATTGTGTTCATCTATGGACCTCTTTTTCAGCCCGTCAAGGTAAGTGGCTTCCTACATATTACTGACGTCGCTGATGGGCTTTCAGGTTTTGACTTCGCTTTCACCACCTCGCTGGGAAGGAGGAGAGGGATGGGGAGGCAGTGTGGTGTCGAGGCAGTCCTGGGTCCTTTCCTTTGTAGACGTAGAGTTCCCGCGCAAGGTTGGCCACCTCGTGCTGCGTTGTCGTCGCGCGCGGGCTTGCTGGTGAACGCTTCGGCGCGATCCATACCAAAGCACGCTAACAGCCTTTTTATTTTATTTTTGTTGTAGTCTGTACGACAATCCACTTCATTTTTGGCTTTACAACTCAGTTGAATCATCCAGAATTTTTTTCTCCGTGGCGCGACTCGCGAGTGAGTCATTTGCTGGAAAGAGCTTGCGTCGCCAAAACCTTCGTCGTCGAACCCCAAGATCAGACAAAACACATCTCTGAAGCGGCGGAATGAGTATTAATTTTAAATTCAGGTGTGTGACAGGACTTAACGCGTGCTTGGTGGACACTAAAAAAATGATATTAGGAAGATGCGTCCGCGTCTCGTGGATTCGGCGTATCGCAAGCCAACATGATTCCATTTTCGGACTTTACTTGATCCAAACGACCATTCTACGGCCACCTACCATGATCCGTATCGAATGAGCGATTCGTACTCCATTATAGAGAAGGTCCGGGGTTGCGCAGGTGTACTCAGGCTGGACGACTTCAACTTCAAGTTGACAAAATGTTTCTGGTAGCGCGAACCCAGTGCGATATAGAGCACAGTCGCATCCAGAACAGATTTTATGGCCAAACCAGCAGTGACCAGGGATGTCTTATAAGATCGGTAGATTCCATCAGAGTTGGGCCCTGAATATGACAAGTTTCTCAGTTTTTCACGCAGGAATCTTTCATCTACTGGACGCGCACACCAAGAGCTTGAAGTAATTCAATTTCCTCGACTACTCCATTCCGTATAGGCTGTTACAAATGGTGGCCTCGCGGTGTTGTCGTGGGCGATTGAGACTTGGGATCAATCGCAGTTAATGCTATGTGCGCTCTCTGGTCCTAGTTGCCGGATGCCTTCAGAGAATACTCATATGCCCACAGATGGATACATTGTCATCTAACTCCACTCGTTACGAGTAACCCCTCCGAGGGCCAGGATAAATTATGGCTCAATCGCACATATAAACCGAGAGTGGGTTCCTCCGACCACCATTCTGCTTGTTACACGTCTTCACAGCGAGCTAGTTATGCATATCTTCAAACTCTTTACTTTTGCTAACGCTAGTGTGATCACGGCCCCACTGCCAGAGGTGTGTTCTTTTGGGTCTATTAACCACCTTGTCGTTGTTGAAATGGCTCGACCGTCTTGGGCATGGAAAAGTCCATCAGACAACGTCAGGTATGTGATACAGTTCCGAAATAGATTACCCACTCAATTTGTTTCCTTCAGGACGTGAATGATCTGGAGGTGCGAGCTTCGGAGACGTGGTGGATTCCAAATGCGTCGCCAGCTCTCTAGGGGTGAGTTACCTTCGCTAAATTTGCGTTCTTCCGAGAAATGAACTCGTTTCAAGGTCATGTTCATCCCAATTGTACGTGAATTCAATGTAAATCAACTAGAGATACGATCTCAATATCCAACTTCTCTTGCAGGCATCCCCGACAACTAGAGAAAACATTGGGGCTAGGAGTAATTAATCTGGAGGCACCGCACGCCTGGAAATTGGTGAAGTTTAAACTTGTGAAATGTGTTAATAGCTCTGTTATACTCGAGAAGACATGGGCTCAGTTAATCAATCGGCAAGGATACATCTACCCCAGATAACCATCGAATATTTTCAGTAACCTACGCCTCCTGCGTGGAGATGACCTGTAATTTTTTTATCAAGGTACATGCTCACAAATTAATTCCTACGGCTGAGGAGTAGACCTCATACCTTAAGGTACCTGGTCAGTAGCACCAATTCCGATTCTTCCAACCACCGCCGGCATATTTTCTATGAGCTATCGGCGTTTAGTTTAGTCTGAGTGCGTCAGAGCGTTTGATTTAAATTGATTGTTGTTGAGACTCATGATCATTTTCTTGTAATGTCTGGCTCTCCAGATAGAATGGATCTTGTGCTGCAGATTTCGTTGATCATTATTCCCAAGGAGATATAGACCATGTTAACACCCGGAAGCCGGAAATGTAGACGGCGATTTGCGTGCATAGTTCAATGTTCCGAGAAGCAGAAAATGGGGGGACGTACACGAGTAAGTCAATGCTGTTAGAAAAGCGCCGGCCAGTCAGAATCGCCGAAAGAATTAGAGGGATAAGTATAAACCGGACCTGAACTGCCGGGAAATAAAAATGTGCGCGTTTCAATCAGTTTGCGCATATCCGTTGCCACCGCTGTCCTCAAATATGCGACCTATGGTTACCAGGCACTGGGTGCATTCGCAACTTATATGATCGCAAATGGTCACATTAATTCCGGCCTACTCCAATGATCCGCGGTACTGATCGCTTATCCATAACATCATGCAGTGATTTGCCGTGCAGCCACTTGCTGGGTTTCGTTTATAAACGTTGAAAGCCCAATTTAACTAACCTAATCGGATAAACAGTAGAAAATAATAAATGTATTCACCTCATGAGACCTATTATTCACTGAAAGTTCGCGAATCCTTGATCGACTCGGAAACTTGAAGATAGTAATAGACAGGTTGCGCACGAGCCACTGGAGCCACCCAGTGGCTCTCGGACCGTGCGCAAACCGGTGGCTCCACTGCCAAATTATGACGTGAATGGCTCCCGTTGGAGCCACTCGCGTGCTATTTTTGCGCACGGTCCGAGAGCCATTGGGTGGCTCCAGTGGCTCGTGCGCAACCTGTCTAATATCAGCACATGAATTTTGAACACACAGAACCGGAACGCCTCCAATTGAGATTAGCTCAGCCCAAATTCAACCAGGGACCAAAAGGACGCAATGTAATGGAGTAACAGTGCGTTTGTCGAGTTCTGCCCGGCAAATAGCAAGAATGACGTGTTTATGGCGAGGGGATTTATCTAGATCAGTGCGAATACATTTGGTACCATCTAAGCCGCGGCAAGAAAATTTGAAGAAAACGTAGCAGCGCAGTGGCCCGACGGCGCAGAAAGGCCGAAGAACGGAAATTTTAACCAGTAGAGTGGCTGGGAAAGGCTCGCAGAGGCAGCACCGGCAGGGTAGACCAGCAGGAGAGGAGTAGCCTAGTAGAACCGACCACCGGAAACCGGGCAATGAGAGGAGGCGCTGAGCAGCCCCATTCATATTTTCGGGACACCACAAACTCCGCAAAAGTTACATACAACGCATGGCGTCCCCGTAGAGAACGGAGCGGGAACCAGGAGCGTCAGTTACGTCGTCGTTTCGGCAATGTTCTTAGTATGATCGGAGTTCTACGGTCTCGGGTTCCATAAGAAGTCAGAAAACGGTATAAAAGACTGAGAGTGTCTGCAGACAAACCAGTGCGATCCAGTATCGACAAGCCTAATCATGTTCAGCACTAAGTCCCTCCTCTTCTTCACCACTGCAGCGACCTTGCTCGCCAGTGCAGCGGGCCAGTCCTGGGAAGTCATGGTTTATGAGCAAAGCAGCTCGTGCAGCGGCGGCGGCACGACCCTCTCCGGAACCGAGGTCAGCGACTGCCGCGAAGTCGGTCTCGGCAGCATCGCCAAGAGTTTCAAGATCATCGCCGACAATGGCCCTCCGGGCGCTGAATTTGTTTGCAAGTGGCTTCAACCAGAGATTTACTAGCAAGTAGCTGACACCCATCAACAGTTAATCTGTTTTCCGACAAGTACGTCTGAGTCTCAGAAAATTATTTTGACTCTGAGGACTGAATTTTTGATGGGTTAGTAACTGCCAGACCCACCTTCCTGTGCAGTTGGGACCGGGAGCCTGCTTCTCCGGTTCCGTCGGTATGTCCTCAAGTCCATTGACATTTTATTTCCTCACTGGAGCATGACAATTTTCAGGCTCGTTCGTCCCGACCACAGTTCCCACCTAGGTTCTTGTAGACAGACCACAATACATATCACGATAGAAACATGTATGGGTATGTATTTCCCACCGTGTAGTTGCAGCGAATACGAAGAATACGCCGGTGCTGAATCCACTATAAGTGATAATAAGACGGGTTTCGCGAAGAGGACACCTGTATTCGTCCCGACAACTGTTCCCATATAGTCTCGGCGAGATTTTCGCATAAGAACGCCGTCAGGACTTTAACTGGGCCGATATCGATGTGGGCGCGGAATCACATGCACCGGGACCCATAATACCGGACTGCTTGTTCGGCATGTTGGAGTGGCGAGGAAGTCGATGCCCACCATGCACAGCGCGTCCTCCTCCGAGGTGAGATACGACCTGAGTGCGTTGACGACGTGGGCGGCCGGAGAAAACTTCCGTTGCAGTTTCGGCGACCTCCTTGTCACAGCCAGAGGCCATCCAGAGTCCATGGCTGCAAGTAAGCAGGTTCTACGAGAAAACGAGCCGCTGTAGGAATCGTATTAGGAGGGCTAAGTAAATTTCAAGATCGCAAGAAATGTGTTGAGGTTGAACTTCTATTCCTCGACATTCTTCTTGGTGCTTTTACCCTTTACCAGATCCCTCTGAGAGCTTAGTGCATGGGCATGTGTTTTGACGGAGGTACTTAATTTATATACACCTCTCGTTCTCCTCAACCAGTGCCCCAAAAAATCTGGATGTTTTACCCTGTCCCAAGATTCAGGTGTGTGGAGGCGCTGGCTCGGCGTTATAATCAGGTGGCTACTCCTCCGGATGCCCCTGCGTCGCAGGTGCGCCTCCATCGCCGCAAGCCGCTCCGCCATCGCTCTCAACTGCTGCTCTGACCTGCGTTCCGACGCCGAGTCCTCCAACGGATTCAGCGTGGACGCTTGGCCGCTCTGTCCTCCGTCGTGCGCATCCACCGCTGCACCCCGTTCATCCCTGTGCATTATCTCGCGCATACGGTGGCGCTTCCCGGAACCCGCCTGCGACTCGGGGATCCCTGGCGCGTCCCATGCGAGCACGGTCTTCCCGCGCTCCTGGGTCACCCCGGGTATCAAAAACGGCGAAACGTCCATGGTAGTGTCAGGAATCCGGGGCCGGTATCGGCAGTGGATGACCCAGATTACAATTGCAATGAGGATGAGGAGGCCACCCACGACACCACCTGCTATTGCCCCTCTGTTGACCTTGGACTGGGTTTGGGGCGAAGGTTGATTCTGGGATCCGGCGCCACCCGAGGTACCGGTGGGCCCGCTCGATGTAGTTTGGCTCGCTGGAGTTGCACTTGATGAAGAGACTGAACTTGTAGATTTGAACCGACACGAAGTATCGGTGCCGTTCACGACGTTGAACGGACCGGATAAAACGAGCCACTGTGCCGAGTTGGATTTCGCTGCAATTTGGTACACCCCGGGAATGGCTTTCCCCGATGGCCATGTATAACTACGCGCAAGCGGGTCGAGTGATTCTGGGGTTATGAGTTCATCGAGGGCAGTGTCACCGATAACATCGCTTGTTATGGTCAACGTGAGGTCGTCAGGTTGTTGTTGGGTGGTGGGCGAATAAAACCAATTGATGAGCGCCGGGGTGCAGGTTTTCACATCGGAGGTTTGGTTGAAATTGAGGCCGGGGTTTGCAACGACAGAAGCACTAGGACCGGCGCTCGATGAGGCTATACGAACACAGGATAGTGAGCTCCGGATCGGATGAGGACAGCCAGCACGCACTCTTCGTCGTAGTTTGGCTTTTGGAGTGACACGCGCCCTGTACGACTTTGAATGAATTAGACAGGACGAGGAACGGCGCCAAGAGGGATTGTGCTGCAATTTGGTACCCCCGGGGGTTTTATTCACCGATGGCCATGTATAACTGCGGGCGAACGGGTCGACCGTTTGCGGGGTGATGACTTGATCGAGGGCACTGTCGCCAGGAACGTCGCTCGTTATAATGAATGTGAGGTCCCCAGGTTGCGAATCGGTGTCGGCAACATAAAACCAAGTAAATGTCGCGGAGGTGCAGTTCATCATGTCGGAAATTGTGTTGAAATTGAAGCCGGGGCTCGCAGCGGCATTATCTGAGCTCGACCCAATGAGCTGTGGATCAGATTAGAAGAGAGCTGTTACGCACTAGTTGCCCTACGAGCATAAGCATGTGCACCTCGAGCAGCAAGGAACCATGTTAAAAAAGTAAACCCTTTGCACAGTTCCGGCACCCTCATGGTCTGACGAGGAGGAAATGTGGGATCGAGACAGTAGAAGAGAGCGCTCTTTGACTCCACTCATAGTAAATGCGCTTCCACAGATCTGTTTAATTAACGTTAGCTGTTTGACTCAACCCCAAGGAGAAGAAGATCCATACGGTTAGCGGTTAGAGCGATGGATGGCTTCAAAGGTGGCCAGGGCGAAGAGTCTTTTGCCACGCGGGAGCTGTATCGAGAAATGATGAGTGCCATAATATCAAGGGACCGGGCCGGTTGAGCGTCATATTGATCCAAATGGAGAAGCAAGTCCGAAACTTTGAAACCCTTCTTAATTTCTCCTTTCGCAGCATTAAAGCATCAATGTAGGTAATTCATTCATTGTATCACGCATATCTTCGTTTGGTTTTCGTAGTTGAGCGCAGTTCCACTTGCTCCGAAATTCTAAAAATCCGAAAGCTGTCAAACCAACCAAACAATGAAACATGTCACAAATCCATATCAACGCCCCTCAGCCCCACCCTGATAAATTAACCCATTTCAGCATTGAAACAATTTTCCGTGCGGTCACGAAATCATCACGTTTGAAAACAGACGGTACAGCACAGTGCCTCCATTGATGGCCCCTAAATACTTATATCCTCTAGTTGTCGGATATGCATGCATGGGAAGTTGGACATTGAGTTCAGATCTCTAGTTGATTTAAACTCACTTACATTCGCGTTGAAGGTGAAGCGAGGTCATTTCTGGGAAGAAGTCATATTCAGCGAAATTCACAGGATTGGCGACGGAATTAGCACCTACCGCGTCTCTGCAAGTTCGCTCCTCCAGATCGTTCGCGTCCTGAAGAGAAGATTCAGTGGTAATATATTTCGAGGCTATTTATATGCCTCAGGCTGCTGCCTTACGATATACTTTTCCATACCTAGACGGCCGAGCTATTTCAACAAATTTAAATGACACGGTGGTTAACAGGCCGCGCCGCCTTTAGTCTCCGGATGGATGTGCTTGATATAACTACATTTCGGCCAAACCCATTTACACTTTCGTAGATAGTTCCCCAGCGAGGTCTAGCATCCCTGGCGCCGTGTTGTCGACACGCTGGGGCTTGAGACCATCTTAGTCGACTAAGCGCACCTTAAATATGCCTCTGTAGTTGGGTGTGCATTTATGTAGCGCTATTTGATGTTTGATGTTTCTTTCTCATTTGAACGAAGTTAATTACTTAGTGGCCAACCAAGAGCTACGAACATCACAGAGGTGCCTTTTGTCAAGCCAGACTCGACCCGCGGAAGCTGAAAGCAAGTAATCATCCGATGCCTACTCACGAGTCGCCGCTTCAACTTGAAGTGCCGCCTTGGAAGTAAATTGCTGTAAATTGGTTAAGATGGACTTTTTTCTTTCTAAATAAAGTCGTATTTCCATGATACAGTTGTTTTTCAGGGAGCCCAAAAGTCGACAAGAATTTAGAGCTCCATTGAATGCAGAAAATCCGAAGAAAAATGCGCCGTCGTTGTTGGCGGCAACGTGCACGAGATGCCGGCATCGTGGTTGACAACGGAAATGGATGTTCACCGTCTCCGCGCAGAGTGCATGAGTCGGATGGGGGATATATTCCTGCGACGCAAAAATGCGAAGGAGGCTGACTCAATGTGGCTGCGAGCACAAGAATTGTTTGCAAGTTCCTCTTTGCAGAAGGAAGCAGCTGAAATCGGCGGTCGGCGGGCTCAGTTGGGAGTAAAAATGCCAGATGGGTGGTATCAATGAGCAATAGTAGAGTGGGATGTAGACCACAATTTCATTATTCAAGTGATAAGGGTAGGAACTCTAGCTTCTGTTTCAGCATTGTGAGAAGGCTTGGAACGTTAAGTAATGTTCTTTACTCGTAATTTAAGAAACAAGAGGGTCAATTACACAGTTCAACAGTCTTGGGAAACTCTGCAGAGCTCCCATCATATGCCATTAGCGTGCTTGTTTCGCGGCCCCGCATAATAATTTTGTACTGCTCCTCGGATAAATTTGTGAAGCGGCCGCGTGGCACTTTGGACGCATGGTGGGCTATGCCTACCTTTACCAGCGATATCGGGACGAGAGGCAGCTACAACAACTACAGCACTTTCGCCTACAGTATGTGCCCCTTTTCTTCCATCCACCTCAGCTAATCGGACCGTAGACCCCGGGAACACCCTCCGTGGCTATGTGAATGATGTGCATGAAGACGAAGATCAATTATTCACTCTCCCCGTCTTTAACAACCGACTGTGACATGGTCGGACGGATAGCATACTGTACTATATTGGATGCTGTGACGTGGACATACGAATTGAACGAAACAGTACAGTACCTGACGAGATTTGACAGATAATATCTCAGGTGATATTCGGCCTGGAAATTGTACATAAGAGTTCTAGGCCCTTTTTCCTCCAGCAATATTTTTTGATTGCCACAGTGCCTGCGGCCATGTACACTCCCAAGAATTTTCCATCCATAAATAGGCCACCTGAACAATCTCCTGCCCACTTCTCCAAAATGTGATTAACCTTCCTCAGGTAACAACTGATCAAACTAACATGCAACAAAGGGCACTGTTTTGGAAGGACTCCTCTGGAGTCTGCATCTGAATTGTTGACACCTTCTGCAACTCCAGTAAAGGTGCCGCTACGCCTTTCTTGGGTTACGTTCCATTTAACAGACCTTCACCACCCACTGGCAGAGGCATTGGTGTTAATTTGTTGGGGAAGTGGCCGATGGAATGTTGAACTTGAACCCGAAGCAACAACCCGAGTTGTTGTTACTCGTTGAAGATGCCTGCACTGCGCAATGGATTGACAGGTGAAAAATGCCTGGGCTCGCATCACACTAACATTTACAAAAATAGAAGGCTGAAGGCCAGACTAGTACGCCCGGATGCATTAGGGATGGCCCAAGCAAAGCCTACAACAATGCGCAGGTACAAGCACTTTTTTGTTGTACCGTCTGTTTATAAGAGACTACTAGCTAAGCAAAGCCCCAAACCCAAGTTCATTGGCAGACAGAATTGTAACATAGCAGGCAGGTAATTATTCAGGCTGCTGAGTTGCGCAGAGGGTAGCAGATCTAAGTTGGAGCCGAGTCCACGAGCACAAATGCCGAAGCCGGATCGATGCCATCAGCAATCCGTTTGATGCACCTGATGCCGGTGTCCGACGCCAGCACTGGAAAGATCTTGCAAGAACACACAGATTGGATACTTCAAATTTTTGAGATCTTCAGAGATCTCGAAACAAGCTGAGCTTGCCGAGCAAAATCATATGCATCTTGCAAGATCTCGCAAGATCTTCAACGATCTTTGAACATCTTTGCAGGAATTTCATCCATCATCTTCCTATTTCTTAAGGTTTCTTTGAAGATCTCGACGAATTACAGTGCTTTTCATAATTTTGCGGAAAACATAAAATTTTTCTGGCTGTTTGGACATGTTTACATAGCCCCTAAGTAAGTTCTGATCTGGCTTTGTCTGGCACTTTTGAGGGACTCCAGCTCATTAATTTGAGTAAATATGTATGTATTATGAATGTATTGCCATTCTACAAGATTAGGAGCATATGTGAGGGATGGGCACAATCGGAGCCGAGATACACAACATTCGGAAGATAATTTGTCTTCTCCGGTGTGCACATCATTGGGACTACATACTTTTATCCACCAGACCACCCTGAATGAGTCTACTAGTGCCCAAGCTCCATTCCCCCCCCCAAATGCACTGAGTGGCTGTTTCGAGCGTATGGCGGGCATATGGTGACCTTGTCATGGTACGCATCAGATGCAGCGGTGTCCGTATCTCCCCACAAACACCTGGTTGTGTCATGTAATTGAGTCATAAGATGGTAGAGTGTGATGTGGGGCCAGTTGAATGCGCATAGGTGCAAATGGGGGCCACGAGCATTGGTTTTGGGTGTGTTTTGGGGGTGTTTATGGTGTATGTCGGGCTAAGGTGTTTTTCACACCCTTGGATATGTTGTCAGAGTAAATGGAGGGCAGTAACTGGGAGTTTTGAGCAAGAATGGGGTGGCAATGGGCAGCGGAGAGCGAGAGAAGGCTCGCGACAAGATTAGGTGCCCGATACAAACAAGGCCCAACAGCCTGGGAAATTTTTATGTTTTCCACAAAATTATGGAAAGCGCTGTAATGCTCACAACTGCAAAAAAAGACTGTATTGTCTAGTAAGGACCCTCAAAAATCGGATTAGGCAGAGATACAAAATCATGTGACCGCGTTTCCGTGCACCGGCAATGTCAGTGAACTCTGATCGCCGAAGTGCGGCAGCCCCTATCTCAGGTCTGTCTCGTCTCTGAAGGAAACCCCAGCCAGATTGGAAGGGAGGTTGATTAATACCGTGCACTCGCTTCGTAGGATACTCTAATGCGCAAGAAACTACCTCCGGACTAATTTCAATGGCAAAAGAATTAAATGCGTCGAGGTTGAACTTCTATTCCTCGGCATTTTCCTTGGTTTTTCCCCATATACCTCTGCGTGCTCAGCGCTCAGGACATGTACGTTTTCTTCGACGGACCTATTTTTTATATTTAATTTATATACACCTCTCGTTCTCAACCAGTGCCTGAAAAATCTGGATGTTTTACTAGATGTAGTTTAACTATACAGGATGATTTCCTCCGAAGGGCTTACACTCTGAGTGAGAAATGAATGAGATATTTACTAGTGTAAAGGAGTGCCAGCGTAAAAGAGTGTAGGTTCAATTGTATAGTACTCGACTTTTGGGTACCTCCGTGCTGAATCCTGGACCACATTTCAGGTGCGTGGAGGCGCTGGCTCGGCGTTATAGTCAGGTGGCTGTTCCTCCGGATGCCACTGTGTCCGCAGGTGCGCCTCCATCGCCGCCAGCCGCTCCGCCATCGCTCTCAACTGCTGCTCTGACCGTTCCGATGCCGAGTCCGAAGGATTTACCGTAGACGCTTGGGTGCTCTGTCCTCCATCGCGCGCATCCCGTTCATCCCTGTGCATCATCTCGCCCATGTGGTAGCGCTTCCCGGAACCCCTCTGCGACTCGCCGACCCCTGGCGCGTCCCACGCGAGCCCGGTCTTCCCACGCTCCTGTGTCATGCCTGGTTGCCCGGGTATCAAAAACGGCGAAACGTCCGCAGGAGTGGTGGGAATTTGGGTCCGGGATCGGCAGCGGATGACACAGATTAAAATTGCAATGAGGATGGCGAGACCGCCCACGACACCACCGGCTATTGCCCCAGTGTTAACCTTGGACTGGGTTTGGGGCGAGGGTTGATTCTGGGGTCCGGAGCCACCCGAGGTAACGGCGGGCCCACTCCATGCAGTTTGGCTCGCTGGAGTTGCGCTCGATGCAGAGACTGAACTTGTAGACCTGAACCGACACGAATTATCGGTGCCGTTCACGACGTTGAATGGACCTGATAGGATGAGCCACTGTGCCGAGTTGGATTTCGCTTCAATTTGGTACACCCCGGGGATGGCTTTCACCGATGGCCATGTATAACTACGCGCAAGCGGGTCGAGTGGTTCAGTGGTAATGAGCTCATCGAGGTCAGTGACGCCAGGAACATCGCTTGTTATGATCAACGTGAGGTCGTCAGGTTGTTGCTGGGTGGTGGGAGAATAAAACCAATTGATGAGCGCCGGGGTGCAGGTTTTCATATCGGAAGTTTGGTTAAAATTGAGGCCGGGATTTGCGACAACAGAAGCACTAGGACCGGCGCTCGATGAGGCTACCCGAGCACACTATAATGAGCTCCGGATCGAATGAAGGCAGCTGGCACGCACTCTTCGTCGTAGTTTGGATTGTGGAGCGACACGCGCCTTGTACGACTTTGAATGAATTAGACAGGACGAGGAACGGCGCCAAGATGGATTGTGCTATAATTTGGTACCCCCCGGGGGTTGTATTCACCGATGGCCACGTATAAATGCGCGCCAGCGGGTCGACCGTTTTCGGGGTAATGACTTGATCGAGGTGATTGTCGCCAGGAACGTCGCTCGTTATAATGAATGTGAGGTCCCCAGGTTGCGAATCGGTGTCGGCACCATAAAACCAAGTAAATGTCGCGGAGGTGCAGTTCGTCATGTCGGAAATCGGGTTGAAATTGAAGCCGGGGTTTGCAGCGGCATTATCTGAGCTCGACTCAATGAGCTGTGGAACAGATCAGAAGAGAGCTGCTACGCACTAGTTGCCCTGCGAGCATAAGCATGTACACCTCGAGCAGCAAGGAGCCATGTACAAAAAGTAAAGCCAGTGCATAGTTCTCTCACCCTCATGGTCTGACGAGGAGGAAGATGTGGGATTGCGACAGCAGCCGAGAGCACTCCGTTTGACTTCCCACTTGTAGTAAAGCGCTTCCGCAGATCATTTTAATTACCGTCAACCCCAAGGAGAAGAAGATCCATCTGTCTGTCCCATTGGGAGTGGCTAAGATCGACTGTTCGAAAATGAATAACCGAGAGAGAAGGAAGGAAGTCGAGTTTGGCCAGATTCCATTCTAGTTTCGATGAGAAGTTACCGTCATAGTCAGAGCGATGGATGGCTTCAAGGTGGCCCTACGACGTGAGGACTGGTCTTTTGCTAAGCGGGAGCCGACATGAACCGGGTTTCAGGGTATGCGCCAAGTATGCGCCGGAAATTATGATGCTGTAATCGGGGACCGGGCCGCTTGCCAAATGGAGAAGTAAGTCCAAAACCTTGAGATCCTTCTTAATTTCTTTTGCAGCATTAGAGTATCAATGTAGCTGATTTATTCATTGTATTATATAGCACAACACATATATCTTGGGTTGGTTTCTTAGTTGAGTGCCGTTCCACTTTCTCCGAAAATTCCAAAAAATCCGAAAGCTGTCGGTGTCACTGTCATACCAACCAAGCATGGTAAGATTGGACGTCGACAAAACATAAGGACTTATCCAGGAGCTTACACTTCTTCCTCTGGATGATGCTGCGCGGAGGGTACAAAATTGGAGGACATTGGGATAAAATACCTGGCCACGAGGAAAAAGTAACCTGCAATAAGTGCGAAATAACTACAACAAAGCACAGGTACGAGCACTTTTTTGTTGTAGCGTCTGTTTATAAGATACTACGGAATAACGGAGTCTATGGAGCATATACTGACAAAATGTGAATCCCCGCGACAAAAAGAAATCCCGTGCGAGCGAGTTGTGGAAGCTACAGACAGGGGCCGATCTACCCGACGATCGGCCAGATTATGGCATGCGCGGCGATCAAACGCCACCAGGCACGGCACGTCTCTTTTTTTTTTTTTTTGGGGGGGGGGGGATGTTTGGTGTAAGGGTACTCAGTCTGCAGAGGCATTCCAAGATCCTCCATCTGGGTTGTGGAATTTCATAGGGTTTTTTGGAGGTAAATGTGGATAGCCAACCATATTTTAGCTACATGTTTAGTAAGCTGGTAGTTCCAATTGTGGGACCGCGCCAGTAAAATTTATCCTCCTCCTCTTTCGCCGTCGAGAGGAGGCGCCGAGCAGCCCCATTCATATTTTCGGGACACCACAAAGGCCGCAAAAGTTAAATACAACGCATAGCGTCCGCGTAGAGAACGGAACGGGAACTAGGAGCGTCAGTTACGTCGTCGTTTCGGCAATGTTCTTAGTATGATCGGAGTTCTACGGTCTCGGCTTCCATAAGAATTCAGAAACGGTATAAAAGACTGAGAGTCTGCAGACAAGCCAGTGCGATCCAGTATCGAGCCTCGACGAGCTTTATCATGTTCAGCATTAAGTCCCTCCTCTTCTTCACCACCGCAGCGACCCTGCTGGTCAGCGCAGCCGGCCAATCCTGGGAGGTCATGGTTTATTAGCAAAGCAGCTCGTGCAGCGGCGGCGGCACGACCCTCTCCGGAATCGAGGTCAGCGACTGCCGCGTAGTTGGTCTTGATAGCATCGCCAAGAGTTTCAAGATCATTGCCGGCAATGGCCCTCCGGGAGCTGAGTTTCTTTGTAAGTGACTGTCACCAGAGATTTCCTCGCAAGTAGCTGACACCAATCAACAGTCAATCTGTTTTCCGACAAGTACGTCTGAGTCTCAGAAAATTATTTCGACTCTGAAGACACAATACACATGACGATACAAACATGTATGGATCTGTATTTCCCACCGTGTAGTTGCAGCGAGTACAAAGAATACGCCGGTGCTGAATCCACTATAAGTAGACGGGTTTCGCGAAGAGGACACCTGTATTCGTCCCGACAATTGTCCCCACATAGTGTCGGCGAGAATTTCGCAGAAGAACGTCTTCAGGACCTTAACTGGTCGATATTGATGTGGGCGCGGAATCGGATGCACCGGGACCCATAATACCGGACTGCCTGTTCGGCATGTTGGGGTGGCGAGGAAGTCGATGCCCACCATGTACGGCCCGAGCGCGTTGACGACGTGGGCGGCCGGAGAAAACTTCCGTTGCAGTTTCGGTGACCTCCTTGTCACAGCCAGAAGCCATCCAGAGTCCTGGCTGCAAGCAAGCATGTTCTACGAGAAAACGAGCCGCTGTAGGAATCGTATTAGGAAGATACGAAAATCATGTGACCGCGTTTTCTTGCAATCCGAAGTGCTGCAGCCCCTATCTCAGCTCTGTCTCGTCTCCGAAGGGTAAATTCCAGCCAGATCGAGAGGGGTTGATTAATACCGTGTACTCTCTTAGTAGGATGTTCTAATGCGGAAAAAAAAAAGCCTCCGGGCTGAGTAAATTTCAAGATCGCAAGAAATGTGTTGAGGTTGAACACCTATTCCTCGACATTCTCCTTGGTTCTTTTGCCCTTTCGCAGATACCTCTGCGGCCTCAGTGCATGGGCATGTGCTTTGACGGAACTAACTCTTATATTTAATTTATATACACCTCTTGTTCTCCTCAACCAGTGCTCCAAAAAATCTGGATGTTAAGTTATCACATGTAGTTTAACTATACTAAGGCCTTCCGGGCACTCCTGGTACCTCTTCTCAGACCAGACTCTACAACACCTGTTTTTACTTCTATCATGTAAGATATACTCAGGGGCATATTCCGAGGAACTTGAGGACAGCTCAAAGATTCCCTCGGTCGCCGCTTGCGCGTGCGCGCAAGCTCACATTGAGCCAGGGATATTGTACTTGAAGGATTTTATTTGGAGCATTGAGCCCAGGATATTGTGCTTGATGTGTATTTTCTCTACGCTGGATGCTGAGTTGAGGCTGTATTTTCATCCGTCCTGATTTAAATGCAGTGATTATCCCATATTCAGAGGGAAGACAACAGATACACATGATTTGGAGATTACGGCTCAAGGATTCGCTCGGTTGATGCAAATGTGTCGACCAGCTCACATTGGAGGAGGAGGAGGAGGATAAATTACATGGTTGCTAGGCCCCAGCCGATTTTGAGAGGCTTGGCATCTTTGTCCAACCCCATCAGAGAAGGCCGTTGCGACATGGTGGGATCCAAGTGGGATCTAACGGTGTGATTTGGAGCCAGGAGGGCAAACACAAAGACTGGGCGGCGACGGCGACAACAAGAGAACATTTATTGCAGGATTTTAGAAACTCGTAGGCAGAAAGGGGCGAAGAAAGGCTGCCATATAATTGTTTTTTAATATTATTTATTTAAATATTTATTTCAGTATGTCATATCTTTGTCTGATGGGGATTTTACATTACGGGTTTCAGACCTGGTTCCTAAGCCGGTACCAGCCTACTACCAGGAATACAGGATGACGTTCCGGGCACCCCCGGTACCTCTCGTAATACCCAGGATATGAGATGTAAGAGACAGATTCACAAAAACGCAGACTGTGGGCTCAGGTTCGCTTGGTCGACGCGAATGCGTCGACCACGCTCACGTTGAGCCAGGGATATTGTACCTAACATGTTTTATTTGGAGCATTGAACTGAAGATATTGAACTTGTCTATATGCTGGATGCTGAGTAAATGTATTTATTCAGAACATCGAGCTGAGGATATTGTACTTGTCTATGCTGGATGCTGAGTTGAGGCCAGTATTTTCATTCCATCCCGATTTCAATGCAGTGATTATCCCAGATTCAGAGGGAAGCCAACAGATACATGATTGCAGCTCAAAGATTTACTCAGTCAACACAAACACATCGGCCAGCTCACATTGAGCCAGGGATATTGTACTTGATCTATTTTATTTGGAACATTGAGCTGAGGATATTGTGCTTGTCTATGCTGGATGCTGAGTTGAGGCCAGTACTTTCATTCCATCCTGATTTCAATGAAGTGATTATCCCAGATTCTGAGAGAAGACAACAGATACACGATTGCGGGTCACAGGGTACCTGCAACAGGGCGGATTGGGTGTCCACGCCATTAGCAGCGGAGAATTTGATACCCATGCAGTGTATGGTCGAAATGAGAGAGATTGGAGCTGCTCCATGAGATTGGAGGAAATTCCTGGCTGATTCTGGATGCTGAGCCATTTTCAGTTAAGTAACCTGTAATCTAAGGACCTACATGCACTCCGGAAATAGTGTGGTTTCGGGGCTCCCAAAAACGTTCCCGAAATTCTTAGTATCAGTAAGGGAATAAGCAGGCCTGAAACCATTAGTTTCAGGAGCAGTTTTATCTGCCCAGAAACGATAGGTTTGGGGCTTGATCCCGAAATAAAAAGTATCAGCCAGCCTGAAATCTATCGGCCCGCCCGGAACGGTACGGCCCGGGCACCTGAAAACAATAGTTTCGGGCACGCTCCCGAAACTAATTGTCTCGGTACACAATAAACTACTCCTGAAACCATTGGTTTTGGGGCCACTTATTCCCGAGCTGATACCAATAATTTCACAAATGTTTTTGGGCACCCCGAAACAACTCTATTTCTGGAGTGATGCCAGGACAGAGAAAGTGAGTCGCATAAAATCACAGGATAAATACAGTAGCTGAATGGACTTGTAGGTTGTACTCCACTCAAAGAATCAACGGGATCATCAATATCCACTGTAAAGAGTAAGAGGCACGGATCGAGTGGAAATTAAACATACTAGGCTCACTGACATGTGGAACACTCAGGCTGGACTATTACGCGAACAGGAGGAAGCGGAAAGAATGATAATTTAATTATTTAGACTGACTGCCAGAAAGGGATTTATACAGGTTATTTAATTTGTTATTTTAGTTTTTTATGGTATTGATGTGTCTGATGGCATTTTGGACCATTCGTGTTTGAGACCTGGTTCCTAACCGGTACCAGGAATTACGGGTTTCAGACCTGGTTCCTAAGCCGGCACCAGCCTACTACCAGGAATACAGGATGATGTCCTCAAAAGGGCTTAGACTCTGAGTAAGAAATGAATAAGATATTTACAACTGTGTAAAGGAGTCTCAGTGTATAAAGGAGTCCCAGTGTGTACAGGAGTGCCAGTATATAAAGGAGTCCCAGTGTGTAAAGGAGTGCCATGTAAAGGAGTGCCAGTGTATAAAGGAGTGCCAGTGCCATATAAAGGAGTGTAGGTTCAATTAGGTACCTGCGTGCTGAATGCCGTCCCAAAGTTCAGGTGCGTGGAGGCGCTGGCTCGGCGTTATAGTCAGGTGGCTGCTCCTCCAGATGTTCCTGTGTCCGCAGGTGCGCCTCCATCGCCGCAAGCCGCTCCGCCATCGCCCTCAGCTGCTGTTCTGACCTGCGTTCCGACGCCGAGTCCTCCGCAGGATTTGCCGTAGACGTAGAAGCTTGGGTGCTCTGTCCTCCATCGTGCGCATCCACCGCTGCACCACGTTCATCCCTATGCATGGGGTGGCGCTTCCCGGAACCCGCCTGCGACTCGCCGACCCCTGGAGCATCCGACGTGGGCACGGCCTTCCCGCGCCCCTGCGTCACCGCCGATGTGCCTGGTATCAAAAACGGCGAAACGTCCGTAGTGGTATCAGGAATTCGGGTCCTGTATCCGCGGATGACCCAGATTACAATCACAATGAGGATGGTGAGACCACCGACGACACCACCGGCTATTGCCCTTCCGTTGACCTTGGACTGGGTTTGGGGCGAGGGTTGAGTCTGGGGTCCGGCGCCACCCGAGGTAACGGCGGGTCTACTCGCTGTAGTTTGGCTCGTTGGAGGAGGCGAGGGCTTATTCTGTATAAAAGCTTTTTTCGTCAAAAAATATGTACAGAAGTAGTTGAACACACAACAGTCTGCATGTGCAACTCAACCCGAATCTTTACAGCTTCGTGTTGACATGAACAGTATTAATTTACATGTAGTGCATCGCTACAACTACCTTATTTTACAGTCTACTCTGTACCCCTAACTCACAACATTGTCCTAGGGCAGAGTCTACTCACAATATACTTCTGAAGGTGTACACTACAGAATTCTGCTTCAACACATTTAAACTACATTGTACAACCAACATCTGTACAATCTACATGTCACGGGTACCTAAAGGGGTTTACAGGCAACCCAAGGTTATCTTATCAATTCCCACTTGGGTTGGCTGTGCTACCCACATCAATCAACCCTTGGGCCATCAATCCCACACCCGAAGCTGGGTCATTCTTTCAACCCTTGGGAAACCATCAATTCCTCCAAATGAAACAAGATGTACCTTCGCTTCACAGCCTTCGCTCCGGGGAAGGCAGTTCAATGGATGTCGCCACTGACTAAAATTTATAGAAATATATAACCTGCCAGTTCATCAAGGCCAAGGGGCCACCCGGTACCTCCACTGATGCAGGATGATTGACTCTGGCAGATGGCATGGATTCACAGGCTCAACAAAACAAGGTCCTCGACCCGGACTAGACCTTAGAGGGAGGCGCAGAAAATGTAACCTGGGAATGGAAATGCTCCGAATGGAATATCGGGCATTCAATTTCCACTACCGCTGACTGATCAACCCAAACTCAAGTCAGGGTTCACCGTAGGTTGAATGGGAGATGTAGCGGCAACTGTCAGCTTTAAAAAAATGTGGGACCCGCCCCAAATTGGGTGAAGTTGAAGAGGTTTCGTATACAGTGTAACTTGTCCGAGATGCCCGAGATGCCATAAGCAGAATGTCATTTGGAGTCAAAATGTCTCTAGAATGATAACTCCAGTCAATATGGGTCCTATGCGATACATATGTGCATGCCGCATGCCTGGGATCATATGCAATGTCCCCTGTACTGAAATTTGTTCACAGTACAGATAAGACTATCACAGTTTGCTTTAAAAAAACAGTCTGAGTTAATGGACAATGTCCTTGGCATAGTATCTGATGAACAGACTCGCAACAAAGGATCACCGTTCTTGGAGAGCTGAGGAAACATAGAAGGTATTGAGAATCTGCTCTAGCTGGCTCAGTGAAAGCAGTCAATCGGCTCGGAGGCATAGGATAGCCATTCAATCATCAGTGGACGCTAGACGACTATGTTTGAGATATCTTGGCAGGCATTGGATTGATTGTCGTGGTCAAGATGTTTTGAGGGTCTCTGGGGTGTATCAAAATTCCTTTGCTGGAAACCACATGAATACCGGACAGAGAAGGACTTTGAGGGGGAGATAATGGGGTGTGAGAAGGACCACTGATAGTTGTCTTGAGAGAAACCTCAGAGACCAGGCCAGGAAACACTACTCAGCAATGCCGCTGTGGCCGAACACACTGCTTCTAAGGTGTCTGGGACGATGGGGAATTCTGCTGGATACTGCCAGAGATTCCGCTGCAAGAATTCACCACATACCAATATTCATGAGGACGACTTTGGCTCTGCGATCCCACCATCGCAAGCCACCGATCCTGCCATTGTATTCAGATGTTTATAACTCATCCAGGTCTCTTTACCCTCACATCCAGGAGTCGTACCCTTCGGAGGACGAGGATGAAGGACTGGAGTACATGAAGGGCACTGAACACCCTCCCAATGAATACGACCGCAGTGGTATTGATGACGTCTTAGAGCTCGCTCCAGGGGATAGTCCACTGGAGTCAAAGAGTTTGTTGCAGATCCCGACTGGGAGCCACCCTTGTTAGCTGTACCAGCCACCCGAATTGGATGCAAACACTGTGTTTATGAGTGGATACCTACTTACAATTGGGCAAACCTCTAACCTAATCCCAAAAAAGAAGATCCTCATTATGTGGTTTTCTGCACTGCACATATGCGGGCGGTTGTGAATCTGGATGGGTGCGCAATATAATTTCAACGTTGAGTTTTGTAAACTCAATATTATCGCAGTACCACCTTCACTATTTAGACGAGCGCTTCACAAAGCGTTGGATCTTCCCAACGTACAAGTCTCACAAACGTCACAAATCGTAGTATTCTCAACATGGTCAGATCCGTTTGCATACTGGTTTTCTTGCCCTTGTTCTTTTGACCAGCCGCTAGAATATGTTGATGAGATACATGCTGGAATACTCTCGAGATAATCTTAGTATTTCTTATGGGGCTCCCCACCCACCGGCCATGTTTGAACATGCCGGCAGAAAAATGCGTCAGCAATCAGTCCCAAGTAGAAAGTTTTCCCAGGGAGAGAGAGCGGGGTCGGCCGGCCCTCTGGAAAAAAAAATTTTTGTAGGTGATATTGTTTGTTCGATGATAATCTTTCCTATGGCAGATTTCTATAGTTTGTCTTACCGACGCAATGAGCGACGCCGCAGTTGTGTCCACTGCTTTGATCCCTGAGATGCCGAAGCGAAGCGAGGATTGCAACAAGAATGATAGGGCGATATTTAAACGTAGCTAAACACTGAAGAAAAGCCACAGAATTGCAGAGGTAGAGGCCTTGCTCATCCTGCAAAAGACTCAGTTAGCAGAAGTGGTCCAACTCTCGAGAAGAGTTCGTTCAGTTGCACTTGCCTTCCCCAAATATATGACCCACACAACCTCTATCCTGCTACCTACTCTTCATTCAGAACCAACTGATCTACTCACTGATGCACCACTTTCCACCTATATCTCTTACTAGCATGAGTTAATCCTAATCAACACACTTCTGCTCTTGAACACCAATCATATGCAATCATATAACTACTGTTCCATCTCTGTCATAAAAAGCTAACGAGAATGATTGTGGTACACTTGGTTTTTCTCTGAGAGCTGTAGCATAGGTATCTCTTCAATGTTTTGGGGTAAGAAGTGCTTAGTGCCCAATCCTTGAAAACAAATTTCACTATTTCCCAGTTTCGTCCAAACACAGCTGTAACTACATGACTACTGTTGTCTCTCCTGCATTAATTGTGTTCAAAGGAGTCAATCCAGATAT
>JARJLF010002752.1:0-29726 GCA_029378395.1 Mycena leptocephala | reverse complement strand
GTCATCCCAGTCATTTGATCGCATCGTTGCATGGATACCCAACAGTCGCTCGCCTAACCGAACAAGGATGGCGGACTTATTTTGACTCCGAAAACGTGCCTTTTGAAAATGAGAGCATAATTCCACATTCTTCCTGCTCCCATCGAGATTACATACTGCAACTTTCGCACCCCGGGCATACGGTTTATTCCTAGTCAAACAAATTTCTCTTTCCAACATTGGATACTCTCGTTCACCGGCAGACCTTCTGCGACCATGATGCCGAATATGTAGATGAATCCTGTGCATCAAGAGTCAACTCAATGAACATATTTTGTCTCCAATGCTACATCCGATCTGTCCATCAGTTAGTTGGTTCAAATTGCCGGCAGTAAGTAGCGAGTTCGCGTCTTTCGTTCCATAAATTCAGTCTCCCGCCAGCGTGTTCTTTGGTCTTCTTTTCCCCTTCCCCGCCAGCTGCTTTTGTTCCCTTTCACAGTTGGCACCGGCTGCCGTTCAAACCAACCACTTTCTTTTATAATGTTTGGTTTTACAACCACTTCCTTCTTGGTCTCGGTATATCTCTTCGCGGCGTGGGCAACAGGTACGCCGGATGAGAACTAAGCGCCCATTCCTGCATCCTGACTGCCTCTCTTCCCAATATCCACACAGCTGTCCTCGCACACCCCGCACAGCCCGCCCAACTCCTCCCCGCGTTCTCCAACAGGCGGAAATCCTCAACGCGCCAATCGCAAAAGGCGTCAATCCCCGCTGCCGGGCCGCGTGTAACCCACTAGTGACATCTCTGCGTGTAAGCCCACACACTCGCTGTCGTTGCCCTTGTATAACGTACCATGCCATTCCAGGTGGACGTCGTCCTCACCACCCTCTGCACTAACGCCGTGCTCACTGAGGTAAACAACTGCTACAGCTGCTTGGCCGCCACGGGCATCTCAGGCCAGGCGCTCACGACCACGGCTAATAGTACGTGCGGCCGCGGTGTAAATATTAGTACAGGGAATATCTGACGCTCATGGCAGACTTCGTAACATCGTGCAACGCTGCGAACGCCGCTAACATCGCTCTCGGCGCAGTATCGATTGCAGCGAATGCCGCTGCCGAGGCCTCGACGGCGGGGATTCGAACGACGGAATGCGGGTAGTCACGAGCGCCGGGATGATTGCTTTAAGTTGGGTGGGATTGGCTATTACTGTGTTCTTTGGAGGTTTCTAGGCTCCTAGTCACGTTGCATCATTTCTTTCTGGGGACAATGAAGCGCTCAGTCCAAGGGGAATCTGCGTCTGAGAGCAGCAAAGCCAGGCTCTGATTTCTCTAGTTCGAATACAGTACACCCAGACAGTGAATGGAATAATGTTCGTTCTTTCTTTTTCACGCCCAATTCTCGCACTTAAATGATAATCACAAGAAAGAAGTCAACACAGAAACATCACATCTCACGCCCGGAGCGTTGTGGTACGTACGTATCATGGGGGCGTAGCAGATAATTCTGAAGGAACGACTTCAACTTGCCTGGAAAGTACAATACCGATGTCGGCTACCGCAAATCTGCTCAACCAAAGCTCGGCACATGATATGTCATCATAATGGAGGTGATTAGCGCGCACACATCGAAGGCGTATGTGTCATGTTGGACAATTTCGTGACGTAGTTGCAGCCGTGAAGATGGCCTCTGCCTCGGAGGTCGTGGCTTCAATGAGAAGTCCAGGGACCGTAGTGTACAAGGCCTGTACACTCAGATAATCCTGGCCCCGGCGTTCCTCAGCGGGACCGGCCGTGTAATCCTACCTACCTACCTACCTACCTCAATGAAGATATTTGACAGCATTCTGGAGAAATCCCGGTGGTTTCACGCATTTTGACAGGGTCTGGACCCACCTTAGCCGAGGTTTGGCGAGCCGGCGCGAGGTGCCTCGGCAGACCTAAGCGGCTGTGTCCAGGTCTGCCGAGGCACCTCGCGCCGGCCTCGCCAAACCTGACGGGGTCCAGGCTCGGGTCGAGGAACCATCAAAATGCAGTGTTCGCCGCGATTAGGCGCAGCAGGACATCTGCCGAGAAAACGCGGATATGTGGAGGCAACTGATTTATGGGCGTGGAAAAGTCTGACTCGAAGAGACAAACACTATCCGATACAGAAGAGGTTCAAACCTAAACCATGGTCTCCCTTCAATAATCTGATTATACTGTCACATAGTGATTGGGTTCAAACAGGCATCCACGGCCGTCAAGGTCCCGGGAGACATACAACCGCGGGTGCCCACCTCATAATCACCGTGGATGAAATCTCGACTAAATGGGTAGGATCCGACCTTTGATCTCCAGATAAAATAATCCCTAATCCTCCCATCTCTCAAAACAAAATCAGTTCAAAATTTCTTATACAACGGTATCTTCGGCTACGTGGACCCATTCGTGTCCGGTGGCTAGCATCTGCACAGGCATCCACATGTTCCATCGTGCGTGCGTCACGCATGGGCCTGGGCATTCTTCATCCGTTGCATCCATTGCAAGACGGCGCGAGACTCCCCGGTGTAGTCATAGGCCAAGACAATCTCCCGGATCCGATGTCTAATCCACATTTTTTTCGTGTAATTCGCAGGATGGGCGTCAACCATGTTCGCCGGGAGGGCGGGAACCAACTGGATTGCGCGGAGGTTCGGGAGCCGGGGTCGCGGTCTCGATCAACAGGTCCTATGTATCACGAATGATGAGTCAGAACAGTTTCAAACTCTACGATCGACACACCACCGCGTTCCTGTTCATCGGTGTGCTGGGACTCGTGATATCTGCGCGGTTGACGCTCATTTTGAGGATGGCGAGAGTCGGAAGTCCCGCCACCGCGTCGGCATTATGCACACCAAAGCTCCACCGCCCCTCGCAGCCAGCGGGGCAGTAGAGTGTCTGGAGCGAAGCAGCATGTCGTGGCAGAACGTGGTTAAAGAAGCGATCAGCCTTCTGGTCCTGTTGGCGACCCGGGTCGACGAGGAACAGACGCGTGAGACCGCTGTAGGAAGCCAGGTACTCGATAAGAGCGTCGATACCACCCGCCGTGGTTTTGAGCTCGGAGAGGTGTATCTGCTGCTCCTGGAGGAGGTTCCAGACGTCTGACAAATCGCAGCCGAAGGCCGTGAGATGGAGACACGAGAGCGAGCGATTGCATGCAATTATCCCGAGAGCCAGGCCTACGAGCGGGCCGGCCGGGTTCTGTGGCGCGAAGATCTTCAGCGTCCGGAGGTCGGATAGGTGGGGTAGCGCGAGAGTCAGCGGGGACCGGATTCGGGGTATTCGAATTGCAATTCATCCAGCACCGCAAGCGAGTTCAGGAACTGGATGATGGTGGCTGTAAATGCGCCATAATTATAAGCACAGAAGGTCCAGATCTTCCACCTGGAAATGTTCCACCTGCAATGCAAGTTAGATTTGCAGAGTAGCTCCACTGGATTCCGGCGGCCTACATGACCTTTCGAATACGGGGCCGCAACGACTCCAATGCTGGGAGAAGGAACAGTTCAATCTGTTCTTTGCATGGGTCGGTGATCATGCTTCCGTCACTGTCCCGAATTTCGAGCGTTGTCGCATACCACGACCACCCAGTTGCCCCGATTACGAGGGCCTCAAGGTACGAGATTCCGCCATACAGTCCGGGCGTGCAACTCCGCAAGTCGATAACTATTGACTCCGACGAAAAGAAGAGCGGGTCAACTGCCATGCGCAGATGTCTGCATGATGCGCGGAGGGTCCGCAGGGTGGATGGAGCCTGTGGGCGCGATAAGTAATGCACTGAGTAACACAAATTCAGGCACAGAACTACCGCTTTCGCAATGAGATGCAAGAGCTCGACGGGGAGGTCGAGATGGATGGCATTGCTGAGAGAGCCGTCCACGTGGAAAGTTGGACATTCATCTGATTGCCGGTTGATTGCCGGCTAGTACGCTTCAACAATGTCTGACCTCGCGCCTCCGTTTGTTGTAGCTGTTCTCCAACCTTGGCAAAAACCACACTTGAAGCTAACCTTGAAATTTTTTATTTTATTTCATGGGGGAATAAAATACATGAATCCATTTTTAGCTGAATGGTTTCTCAGGATTAAGAACGGACAACAATCAATTATCAGGGACAGTATTTACACGACATTTGACAAGGGCTACTGGCAAGAGAACAGGTATGTTTTAATGCCCAAGCACGGATTCGATAAACATCTGTAATGGCACCATTCAGGTGTGAGCATCCGGAGACCTGAAACTCAATGGCAATTATCCTACGCTAAATACTACTGTGCAGTTGCACCTCTACGACTTCACATGCCGCTCTTGTGAAATGTTCGGTCGCGGATGAGGGCAAAGTCAGTGTCTCGTAGACTGGCTTCGTCGAAATGCTCAACCAGTGCTTCAAGACAAGGATAGCTCGAAGATCTGATCGAAAGACCTAAGACATTTTCCTCAGGCTAGATACCCAAAGACAGGTTTCAAAGACGAAAGCCGCGTAACGTTTCATTTCTGCGCACGACGCGTGGTTGATTCTCGCGTGGGAAAAAGTGAAAAAAAGAATTTGGTGAGGAGCTTGCGACACTGAATTCCAGGCTCCGAGCACCCCGAAGGCCCCAGTTGTACCGACCAATTGATAGTCCCATCCCCTCTACCGATACCGCAACTGGTGGGTACCGCTCCGGGAGTATATTAACACCGGGAAGGATGAAATTTTGTTGTGGAAAACTTCGCATTCCGGTTTGGTCGATATCTACCATTGTGGAGGTTGGGTCCACGATGCTGCGCATCGCGTGAGTCTCCATTTCTGTTTTTCTTGAAGACTGTCTGGAAGCTTGGAGCAGCAGTCCATCCCGCGGGGCAGGGTGTTTTGGTATTTTTTTTTTGTATTTCCGATATCTCCCACCAATTTCTCCCATACAACAAGAAAGGAAGGAGTTTCAAACAAATATTTTGGCACCGGACCTTAACAAGCCCAAATCACAAACTTTATAAAACATACAACGCCATTATGCCGATGAACCAAAACTCCCATCCGTGTTCGTCTGCTGCGTAATCTCACTGAAATCAGTGAGGTAGGTTCCCCAATCATCGACCCTACACCAGCGAATAGCATCAGCGTCCGTCAAGAACCAAGAAAGCCAACGAGACGCACTCCACCCCTAAAGGCGTATTCGTCCACATCGAGATCGTATCGCTGTCGATTAGACTCATCATCTCTCCTAGCTCGCGGCTTGCCTGTGACGGGTCTGTGGACATCTCCGCATAGGGGTCGTCCGGCGGAAACCACGTCTCTGAAGTAGGCTTCGGGGCGAAGGGACTCGGTTCCATTGGCGATGTTCCAGAGTCGCCGCCTGCACCGCCGGTAAACGACGGTTGATGTCGGCCGACTGATTGGTACAAGCCGGGGGACATGTGTGAGGCGTCCTTGACGGATGGTAGTCTGCCATCATATCGGGGATAGAGAGTGAACGGTTGGCTAGAAGTGGGTATTCCATGGTTGGGAGCGACAGATGACCGATGGAAGCGAGTTCTGCGAGAATATCCCTGCAATTCCTCAGTGTCATCGCCAAGGATTCATCTAAAAAACAAACCACAACACTCCCGCAAGTTGCCAGCTGCAGAACCGAAAATGAGATACGAAGTGGGGGAACCAGCATTCTGCTCACCGGGTCTCGCACATACGTACGACCTGCATACACTTGAAAACATTCTCCATCTCCCGATTCGTGTCTGGCACCATTCCCGTGCGCTTACCGCTCCACACGTTCAACAGCAGCACAATAGCCGACATAAATACCGCCGGCTACGGGAGTGAGAATATATCAGGTGCGGTTCTGCGCAGCGAGTTCAGAGAAGAAAGTCCACACCAAATGCATGACAATCAGCACGTTGCCCGTACGTTGCCGCTGAACATCCACCATGTTAGCACACGCACGCGCCGCACTCGTACAAATTGCTAGAGACGGTAACGCCTGGCGAAGTATTAGCACCAGTCGCAAAGCGGAAAGGGCAAAGACAACACGCACCGTAGTCGCGAACTTGCGGACCACCGGGATGAATTGGCGGTGGATGAGGATCTGCAGGTGATAGTACCCACAATACAGTGCGACGGACTGGTCAAAAAATACGGGATCTGCGCGCCTAGGGTCCCAGCGCACTGTTTCCCGCGTGAGTGAGTCCTAATAGTACTAAGAGCAACACACGATGTTCTGGGATCTGATCTCGCCAAGTGTTCAAGGCGGAGTCGAATTCCGCTACAGCTTTCTCCTCGTAGGCGTTTTGATCTGCCGTTAAGAAAACGCGAACCTTGCGGAGCCCATACTATCCATGCATGTCAGCATATCCGGCTTTCACGAAATGGAGATGAAAGGTACAAGTGTCTTCAGACTGAACGATAGAATGTGCTGTAACCGTATCATCATATTGAAAAACGTGATACGGGAAGGCAAGCCGCCTGGTTGTTGGAAAGGGTGAATCGGATGTTCCCAGAACTCGTCATCACACTCGAGTGGCAGCTCGACGTCGAAGCTGCGGGAACCAGATTATCAGCAGACATAGGTGTATGGAATGTTGAAAATTGTAGGCTCATCACAGATGCGTTAAATCGTACACTCACTCATCGTATTGCAGCGCGCACGGGTGCCCTAGGCCCGAGCTTATATTGCGGTCCAACCAGACCAGCACCCAGAATGCCCTCTTGAGCAACTCGCGCTCGACAGATGGTACTTCGATGCGCGAAGTGCGTCGATGTATGCCGACAGTCTATCGCATTTCCGTCAGCTCCCTGGAATTACAGAGCCACAAGATATAAAACCTGCGCAAGTCGTAGGCCGATACCAGCGAGCATCCAGCACGCCTGCGGAGAGGAGGAGCCTGCGAGGAACTCCACAGCGAGCTGGGGTGGGTGAGTCAGTGAATGAATGAAAGTACACGAGAACGTAAAATGCATGCGAGAAGACAAATAAAAAGGACATACGCAATAGTACTGCAGATCGTACAGCTTCGTCTGCCCGAATAAATGCCTTTCCACTTGCGGAACCTGTGTGTGTAAGAAGAGGCGTCAGCGGATGATGGACCTGGTCAGTCCAACGAAGTGCTCAGACCAGTAGACAAATTCTACCCACCTGGTTGAACCACTCCCAGCCACACGAAAGACCTGCGCCAGTCATCCTGGGATCCATGCTCCACCGTGACCCGATCGCACACACGACCAAGACTGTCGCCGCAAAGCCGTCATCCCTGCATAAGCATATATTGTGAGATAATCCCACACGCACGCCGTCAACACCGATGAAAAAGTCCCACACGTACGAGACTTTTTTGATATGAAAATAACCACGAACCTCAGATGCAGGCCTTCAACGACACCACGCTCGAACGTCGGCCGATGTAGCAACGGGAGGTATATATTTTGGTGGGCAAAGTAGAGCTCCAGGAGTTGGCCCATCAGAGGCTCAGACGGGAAGTCATAGGTCTTTGTGCGGCACTCGGCGTTCTCCCACTGCGGGCATGAATGATGGGTTGAATACAGCGAAAATGTTGATGTGGTGACTCACTGGTTTCCATCTCCAGTATTGCAACCGCCGGGACGACCACGCCGCTACTCCACTATCCACCCCGACCTGATCGTCGGCCGACTGTTCGGGAGAGTGGCTGTGTCCCAATACGTCCTTGCGTTGCTCGCGCTTCACATCCGCCTTGAGATTGAGGGCAGCGTTGACGAGGCTGATTCCAGAGCTTTTGCCGATGAAACCGCGCTCCTTAACGATGCCCAATGAAACGTCGTCGAGCTACGGGAAACAGAAAAAATAAACAAATAATCGTCTTCGACAGCGGGGAGAAGGCGCACCTTGCGGGTCATCTCGAGATGCATCAAGTCGTCTGGGTGCGGCGGCGGCTGGGGTGCCCCTAGGCTGCTCAACGCTAGCCGCATAATTTGCAGCATCGCAGTCGAGCCATCGACGCGTTGAGTGCCGAGGTCCGTGGTGGCTTTTATATTCACGTCCGCGGTGTCAGCCTGCGAGACCAAGGACCGAGTGAAGAAAGAGGTGGAGCTATTGGCAAAGTGCCCATTGGCAAGCTCGGTGCGCAATTGGCGCACGAGAGCCTCTGACTGCTCAAGCTGTGCCTCGAGTGAGTGGACATAGCTGCTTGGTCATCGCTTGTCAGCGGTCTCGCTATACCCACAAAAATGGGGATACATTCACACCTCTGTGGTGGCACCGGCCGGCGATTCTGTTGGTCAGGAAAGACAGTTTAGCGAAGCAGAGAAACGAAATGGGTAGTAGCGGAGCTGTACCACTGGTATTCTGAGATATGTGCAGTCGAGGTTCGCCTCGAAGCATATCGTGCATTTGTTCCCGGGCATTTGCGATCCATCACCTACGACACATCCCAAATCAGGGCAATGACTCCGTCCACTGAAGCTTACATCGACCTGAGGATTGTAAACACGAGGAACGAACGGACAAGAATGCGAAAAAGGATCAACGCTTCCAACCCCTGCAATCATCGCTAGGCAGAGTCCCAGACAGCCTGAGGAGTCATCGCTTTTATCCGGGTGGAATATGTCCCAGAACGATAACTCAATATTGCACTGCATTCAAGAAAGAAATCGTCGGGGTAACGAAAAGACGTACTCTTTTTGCGGCGGCAGGAGTCGCATGCCCGTTGCACACGCCGTTTCTTCGTCGCATGAGATTCTTCTTCGTTGGAGGACATCGAGTATTCGAGTTGCGTCCCAGGTGACTTGCAGGTGACTCGGTTCCAAAAGAGGCCGGAGCTCTATCTAATGGTTGTAATCGCCAAAAGATGACCAACAGATATCCAGTTACCTCGGAGCCAGGTCAAAACGAGCGATATTGAGGTCAGAAGCAAGAAAACTATGGCTGCAAGAGGCCTTTGTTGGGCCTTTGCCGTAGCCGCGTCATTGCACTGCCATTCCCACGATGCCATCGACATCGACGGCCCGGCGAGTGACTGGTGACCCATTGCGGCTGACGCTGTGTTTTCACAGTGAGCAATCAAAATTCATTGCCAATGACATCAAAGCTTCATTTTCAAACTCCCACAAAGCGCCAACAAAGCGCTCAATTTTTTTGTGACCAAAAGATAGGTATTGGGATAGACTTGCCAAAGACTTCCTCGTAAAACGCAAGCAAAGGTTTAAAACCATTCCAATTACAGCGGTTTCCGTAATCAAGTCCGAGAGTGTTTGATGTCTGGGACTTGGTGGTAGGCATGTCACAGAATCGAGCAGCAATTCGGAGCGGGAAAAAACAAAATATTCTTGTAGCTTCTTCCGCTGTTTGCCCCTGCCAGGCACCCGAACTCACAAGCATTGGTGGTTCACACTGACCGTCGGATAAATCAAGAAGTTGAAGGTGATTCACATAGGACACAAGACCCGTACGTTAACGAACACAAAAGACATCAGCATCAGAATTTAAGTGCTTTCAAAGTATCGACGAATCCCTCGACGCGGAGGAACTGGCTCGCATCCAGCATCCGATGAGCAGTATTAATCAATGTTTCAAGGCATAGAAGTCCATACATGGTGTGCACGAGCGTCAGTCCGCCGGGGAGAGTGGAGTTGAAATGACTGAGAGCCTTGGCGATGATGGGATCCAGCGTCGTCGCCATGCTCTGGAGTCCGGTACAGTGCCTGAGCCAATGACGCCCGACAGACTCGTCGCGACCAATCTGAAGTTCGTGAGTCGGTGTTCAATCCACACAAAGCGGGGCACATACTGCATGGTATCCGAGAGCGTGATGCTAATGTCATTGTTCGTGGGCGAGACGGTGGTAGAGCCGCTGCTGGCTGGCGGCGCCAGGAGTGAGTTCCACATTCCTGAACGCAGTATTGAGCTTGTTGAACTGATCTTGAAGCGTCGCCGAAGACATCGTGTGGTTCGCTTGGATCGTCACTGCCACCAACATCATAAGCCAAATCTCGAGTCGCTTCTACGCCGCAGCCAAGTATGTACAGATAGTGGGGCCAGCTTTGGTGCATTGCATTGTCACATCGACGTTGTCGATGATCTTGTTGATTGCGACATTCGTGTTTGTTGCCTGGCGAACGTCGAGCTTGCTCGCCCAAGCGACCGATACGAAGGACAAGGTCAAGAGATGGCGGAGCGTGCGCATATCTTGTTAGAAAGACGGTGGAGACCAACACGAAAGATGTCGGGCATATGGTCTCTTAATGCCCCTTCCGTAGATGCATCGGCATCCCACCCCCGGGTCGCTTTGGAATTGTCCGCAGTCCCACGGACACCCCACGGCGAAGTCAAGCACTGAGGGGGCCACTGGAAAGATGCAAGAAGGTCCCAGCCTCCAAAAAATAAAAGCGGTGAGATCTTGGTACAAAAGCTAACACAAACATAGGGCAAGGGACCGAGATCTGTAAGTTCACTGCAAAAGATGGTCAATCAAAATTGGGAAAAAGCTCGCGAAGCGATATACCTGTGTAAGTGCAACACAGGAAAAAGACTCCTCGCATTTGACCCGTATATACATCCAGCATCCGCTCCGTAAAAGAAGCACCGGAGAAATACAACGCGTAGGAGGTGAGGGAAAATGCGGAGCGGAGCTCCGAGCTAAAGTATGCTTAGGCCTCGGAACCCGGCTTTACGATGAGTATCTGTGCAAAGCTGAGTGAGGGAGAGATGGGTTTTATGATATATAAAGCCAGAATCGACATACTTGAATCGGGGGTGATCTCGTTGCTGGGACTGTTCGGGCCAATTTCACTGGAACATCTACACAGAATCTAAACCTATCTAAACTCACCTAAACGTTTGCTAACGGAGGCTCTCAGTGCTACCGCCGTCATGCCCAAGGAAAGGCAATACATCCAGGGGACTTATCACTGATTTGATGCCACACAACCACAAAAAATACGCAGTACTTACGTACCGAGCACATCTTGTCGCAGCGTTTGCTTGAGTCGAGCCGCTTGAGCCGGATGGCCCTGCCATCGGCCAGGGCAAGTGATGGATCATGGCATGCCTGGGAACGGGCTGCAGGCAGAGGGCCATGGTAAACTCGGACCGTCTGTTTATGCGTATTTTACGGTGTTGACGAGGAAATTGATTAGAACCCAGATGCAGCTTGTTTCAACGTTGAAGAAGCAAGAGAGAACCTTCATTCTGTTTACCAGTGGTCTTATGAGAAAAAAACTGGTAGGAGAAGCAAAACTCCTCGCTATAGGTGCGAGGATTTGGTTTACCGACCGGCCCGCCATCCGCTTCACTGGATAATCACGTCGGCAGCGCAGATACACTGCTGCCGGTGCTTGGCGAGGTTGTTTGCAGAGGGAAGCATCGCAGCGCCCTTCCGGCATAGTCAGCAGGGTGATTTTGCCGCTAATTGTGCATACAGTTGCGTGCCCGTAAATTACGCGCAAACGGCCGGTTACGGCGACCCATTTATGGCTCAACCCGTACCGTTGGATAACCCAACTTCTCCAACAGTACGGGGGTGTAACCGTTTTTACGGGGTGTATTTCCGTAAAAATACGGAACGGTTTCATGCCCTACAGGCTAGACCGTCTAAGGCGAGTGGGCAGCAAGTCAAAAGTTGCAGCACGCATCACCAAACAATCAACGCATCATCCACTGTCACGCGTTATTTGTCACATCCTGGTTTCTGTCTCAACACTGAATAGTGGCCACACCACCGGCATACGACGCGACGAGTCCCGCCTCAGGCTACATCTTGCCCCTGCTTGCAATCCGCTTGATCCCCCTGTAGCCTACTGCACAGCGCTGCCCGAAATCCCGCAGCGCTGTTGTCAAGCTGTTGTCTGGGTGACCTGTCACCATTGCCATACGTGGCAGTGTACGCGGCCCCAAATTCGGACGCTACTGGTTCTCCGCAAAATAACTCTCCGAGTCACCCGCCGTCCTCAATTCAGCCCTCGCCTCGCGCACAAGCACAGACATCACCAAGATTACGTCCCCAGACGTTTAAGTATCGGCAATGGGCATGCTCCGATATGTTCGTTTCGTTCTGCGTCTTGTGTTTTTCAACCAACTTCTTGCGAAATCGATGCGACCGTTTAAAATCAAGGATTAGTAAAAGTTGTTGAAATAAACTTACCCTGGAACCCGATAGGTGTTTATGTCATAGGGCCGATTCAATCTCCACGACTAAGTACGCGGGTGAGACTCAAGGAGTACTATACAATACAGTGCTGCGCAGCTCGAATGTGGTGGACGAAATGCATTAAATGTGGCGGTGCCTGATATCGTTTGATCGTCCGTGATTGACACTGAAATGAGGTTCCTCGGCCTGTCTGCGGAGAGATCCTCAAATCCTCTGATTCGGGATCATTCGGCCTCAGTGAGGAATGGCCCTGTGGTGGCCTGAGATATCCGTAGCATCTCTCAGAAGGAGGTTTTTGATGGCAGGTGGGATTTAATTTAGTAGGTAAAGTGAGTAAGCATGAAGTCGGAATCGATCCGGAACACAATCTTATGTCGAGTATCTAATATATGGCATGTCATCCCAAGCCTTTCTGCACACTGTAATGTGGCGCCGCGAGTGAACATGGTAACCCGTTGTTGAGATTGGTGATGATCAACGCTCTACGCTTCTGCTGAGACTTCAGCTGAGCCCAAGAGGCGGGTATCAAAGGCAAGACGGCAAGTCAGCTCAAGTCAGTGGATGGGGATCTCTGCATGCTGCCACAGCAGCCAAGACATCATCGACGCGCTGCTTGCTTCCCATGTCCGGTTTAACGAGGTACCGAGAAATAATTATCTACAGGCAAACCAGCCAGTACATAGAGTAGAACAACGGACATGTTTCCCCGCCGGATCAATGAACATCAAACCTGTGCAAACCTGAGGTTGAACTTGGCCAGATCTCCGGATACATAACTTACCGTCGAGTGAAAGCCGTCATCCTCGGTTCTAGGTTTGAAGTTCTGAAGTCAGCATGGTAGATACGCCATGGAGATCTTGACGCACGCCGTCCCCACTCACTCATGGGACCGGTATATTGTTGGAACGAGCAGCTGCCGGTGGAGTTTTTTGAGCGATGATGTCTTTCATTCTAGGCGCTGTCGGATGAATTTAATAAGGTAACCATCTCCAGCTTTGTATTTGTCCTGGAAAGGAAGGTGAATAGCAGATATGCTGGTCACCGTATGACGTGGAAATATTATACTAGACTGTGCGAGATACGTCTGAAAAAGATATTTTACGGTGGATCCGTCCATGTAAAGTCAATTAGATTCTGTGTAGATACAAGTTACGTGTAAGTATGGCTGACAACTTTATTTCAATCTGTCGTACCCCAAAGCATGTCATCCAGAACCACTCCACACTCCACACGAGCAGTCAAATTTTTATCAGGCGATGTGCCGAAACATAGAATGCACCGAGAATGCACAGGTACCTGAATCTGTAACCACTGGCTCACTCAGCGTTGGGGCTGAACTATGCCGTATGATTGAAGCTATTATAGACACCGGCGCTGATACCACTGCCGTCGAATATCGGTACCGAGAAGAACTATGAGTAATTTGAGAACCTGCGTCCCGTGTTTGGAATGCCGCCGTCCTGGCTTGTCGGTGATTGAGCCCCTGAGCTCGAGAGGCAGACAATATTCACGCAGGATCTGCCCTGAAAGCGATGGGGTCAGTCATTCTTTCAATTCATGCCCTTGTCTATGGATGATGAACGTCCAGCAAACAAGGTCGCGCAGAAAATGTAACTTTCGTGGGAAACCACCGGAGTGGCGACAAGCACGGAACGTCGGCAAATAAGTCCGCCGGGTCAGTTTCGCGTGGCTTTATCCCTTTGCCCTGTTTCAGGAGACCTTGTTGTTGGTTTGCGCGTACGTACCCTACAGCCGCTGAGTGTGGAACATTGGACATCTCATGTCAAAGTGAACAATAGTTGAATATTCTGATTATTCACGGTTTTTTTTTTTTCAAAAAAAAACAAGGGAAAGAAGGAAGGAAAGAAGGACATCAGTCTTGGAAGGACAATTTACGTAGGATTTGCCAAGGGTTTGCGCCGGATTCAGAAAGTGCCACCCATCCGATGACGAATTTGAAACTCGATCAATATTGATGCCGTAAATAACAACGTGCATCACAGTTTGACTCTTGACCGCAACGTCTGCGGATTCATGCTGTGCGCTGCGGCTTGATTCACGAAGAACGCGTTTATATATCGGCACCATGACTAGCCCACCTCCAGATCCTCCCATGACTTCCCATTCCTTCCAGCTCCTATCCGACCAGGAGGTTATCCAGCTGAAGCGCAGCCGCGGAATTGCAGGTTTTCATTTCCCGGAATCAAGTTCGTTTACTGACGCTGGTATAGATGGCCTGTGCAGAGTGCCAAAGGCATGTTCAGCACCGTTCGCCTGCCTTTTATCCATCCTAATATCGTATCAGACGCAAGCTCAAGTGCGACAAAAAATTCCCTTGTAGTTCCTGTGGTATTTCAAGTCTCCGCCCATGCGGTTTAATTTCTAACGTTACATGTAGTGCGTCGGGGGCGAGCGGATATATGTCCCACAGGTTGGTTTTGGTCAGCTTCAATTTGTTATGGATCTCTGATTAATCAACAGGCGACATGGGTCCGATTGGACGAGGAAGGAGGTATTTATTTTCGGTGCTGCACTGGTATCATCTGAGAAATCCCAGGATAATGCGTTCCGAATCCCTGGAATTGAGTACGACGATCCACAATATGGGGGATCGTATCCGCCAGCTCGAGACCGCAGTCGCTGAGGCACACGCTGAGCGCGCCGAAGAGCCTGATTCACCGCATCCACTTCTACGTGAAGACCTCCTCGCTATCAAGCGGACCAGCGAACTTCCAAGCGAGTCAGGCGAAACAACTCCTGCACAGTTGGTCAACACATTCGGCTCCCTGGCCGTGAGTGCCTCTGGTACTCCCAGGTACTTCGGGCCCACAGCGGGACCATCGGTGCGTGTGATTGACGACGATTGAAATAGTGCTGAACTTTTTTTTCTTTTGCAGGCCCTTCTCTCTGTGAGGCTCCGGCACATCACCCTTTGCCTCCAATCTGACATAATCGAGTAGGTCCAGGGCAACTTGGGCGGCGATCGTGCCGAGTTCGCTCTACCGTTCGCAGACGTTGTTGAGTCTTTCCCATTTCGCGACACCCATGGATCGTCTTCCTGGGACACAGGTCTGTGCCTAGACACCTTGCTGGGGCAGCTGCCCGACGAGCTCCGGGCATGGGCTCTGTACGATATCTTCGTATGCGACGCATCGTGGTATGGCACGCCCATCCTGCCTGATGAGCTGCACGAGCTCGTCACTTATCTCTACCACCCAAAGTCGAATATCTACGAGCTCTCGCCGCATGCCCTGGCTGTGGTTTTCCTGGCGTTCGCTTCGGCTGAGTATGCGGACCTCTCGCTCCTGGCATACAGCTCGCAGGCAGATACGTACTTTGACCTCGGCCGCACCGCTCTGACACTGCAGCCGGTGTTCGGATCCACGGATCTGCACACAATCCAAGCTCTTTCTTTGGCGGGGCTATATTATGCTACAGGCGGGCCACGATATAGTGTCGACAGCGCTTGGACAATAACATCAATGGCGGTTGGCCTGTGTCAAACGGTACCAGATTTTCCCATCCGGTTTGATTCAATCTGATTCAGCCTCACTATATCAGCTTCGTCTTCGTACGTTCTTCTTCGGCGTTACACATCGGTGTTGAATACCTTCTTACAGATCGCGAGAGTGAACACATCCGTCTTGGTCTTGATAACAAAACCACCCAACGACGACGAGTGCGCGCGTCTCTGTGGGTGCTCTCAATATAATCTAACTTTGTGCAGGCTCTGTTCTGGGAGGTCTACTCCCTAGAAACGTATCAGGTATCTCCGGCATTGCTCCCTTGGATTATCGTGTCTGATCAAAAACAGGCATTATCTTTTGCTCGACCCCTCACCATTCCTCTCGCGGATATCACTTGCGAATTCCCGGCAGATCTAGATCAAACGATGGACGGTGAAGGCCGTACCGTGCCCGGATGTACGTTCCCACTCCTTCCTGCTCACGCGCCGTATATTTAACGTTGTCCAGTCTTTCATGCAAAATGGAAGTTCACAAAAGAGGTGTGTATCCTACGACTATTGTTCCCGCAGTCGACTGACAGACTCAGGTCACCGCCCAATGGCGCAGACCTACACACGCACAACGCCCCCGACGTACAACGAGGTTCTAGACCTCGACCACCGGCTGCGGCAATTCATGGAGCGGGCACCATTTCCGCATTATTACAACGCAACGGGTCCGTCGAATACGTTCCTAGCGTACGTGCGCGGGAATCTCATCCCCCGATTTGCTGGAAACTGTTAGCCTCTCACCACCCAGCTTTTATTTCTTCATAGTACTGATATTTCCCCAGTGATGGTGTACATGCACCGTAGCTCTTTCGTCCAGGCACTGAAAGACAGGCCCCTTGACCCGCTCGACAGTCCATATGCTACATCGTTCTTGGCCGCTTACCGTGGCGCGTCCATGGTCATCAAGTCGGATATGCAGAGTTTTTCGCTGTTTCCCGAGCAATTTCATCGGTGGTGGCCGATTTGGAAGAGCCGTAAGTGCTCCGATTACCTATTCTCTGCATCAACTTTTTAACATCTTCCCCTTCGTAGTTGTTAATGCTTCCGTGCGTAATTTCTGTTGGCTTGGTGGGTTTGGCTTGCTGACTTTCGTGATATTACCCAGTTTATCGTTGGCTCCATCGTCGCGAAGTGTCCCACCTCGGCCATGGCCCCTGCTGCTTTTTTAGAACTCCTGGCCGCCGTAGAGCTTGTCGAGCGCGGCGCTACGCACTCTTTCCTCGCGGAGGGCAGTCTGGTGCGTTCATATAATCATATAATCTCTGTTAACTATTGCTCATTCATCGACACAGCGCGTGCTTCTCCGCCTGCGCAATAAAGCAACAGCAGTATACAGTGCGTTTCGCCCGCTCGACGCACCGCTCCACTCGGCGAATGCATCCGAATTGGCAGACGACAAGGACTTCGCGATGCTCGGCGGGTCGCACGCTATCGTTCACCGTAACTCCATATCCAACTCCAACTCTCCGTCACTCATCGCCACAGACTCTGTGTCTGTGTCTGTGGCTGTACCTTCCCTCATCCCGGGCCTAATGCCGCCACCGACGACACCGGACCTGTGGCAGACGCCACGCCAGTCGTCTGGTTCTCGAGCTTTCCATTTGAGCCGTCTATGTGCGGGAGGGACGCGCCTGTGAACGAAGACTGCGACGAACACGGCCTTGAGGCGTATCTGGCCGCCCAGATCCAGATGCAGTCGACCCTCTTCCCGTCCGAACCTTGTCGGGAGAGGGCGCCGGTGTCCGAGGAGGAGTGGGCGAGTTTCTTGAGTATTCTTGAACTGTGATTCTGCATTTGTACATGTTTTTTTCTCTGGAGCCTCAAATTTTGTACATACATCCTCTTACAGGTCATGATGCTCAAATCTCAAAATTTGTGAACTCGGCGGCGCCGTACGTTTGCTGTCATTCGACATCACGGTATCCCACGATATCATCTTCGCCAATTTCAGACAAGTTCAGGTGAGTCGACTAGTGCGATAATCTAGAAAAACGCTACCTGGGCAGACGGTGAAGTGCCGAGAATGTCGAAGGGAAGTATCTCTAAAGACCGTGAAGTTGTTGCGGACGGGGGTGTTCGCGGCTTGACCTCGATTTCCGCAATAGGCTCTATAGGGTTTGAACTGGCGAAGAGGCTGTGCCGGAGATTTGCGAATCTTAACGCGGAGCGTTCCAGCTCTCTGGGCGATGCTACGAAAAAATTTGGGAAGGAGGGTAACATGCGTTTGAGAGATATCATTGATCATTGGCAAGACTGCCTTTCAAACGGATAATGGGTCCAGGTATTGATACCAGCAAGGCTGTGTCGGGGATTCGCGGATCGGTAACCGAAGTGTGTTCCGGTATTGTCGGGTAAGCGCCGAGGGAAGTCGGGATATTCAACTTGTTCGGCCGAAGTGTTAGGGTTCCCGTTTGTCTTTTTTTTTCAAACAAAACGGGGTAAACTGGAGCAACTCCATCTGGTGTCGGCCATCTTTTACACCCGGGCGCAGCACGGTATCTTACGGCGGCTTGAAATGATTCATGGACCGATGGAAATTACAGCAGAGGTCGGCTCAGCCACCTGTTACATTGACATATAAGATGCGCTGGGATTTACTGTGTACATTAAGATTTTTATCATGGACTCGGAGACAACGTAAGTTACGTATCCGACCAGACAGACTCGCGGATGGCTCGGAACGGCTGATACTGATATATCCACGCTCGGTGGCCCCGCTGGGCATGCAAAGCGTAAAAATATTCCTTCATCTATTTGCGCCATCATACTGTTTACATTCAAGCCGAAGGGGGCGGACGGATACTTCACAGGGACATCCATCGGTATCATCTCCGTACGCCTGACGAAAGGCGACGAAGCAGCTGCTGATCCGGCGATGGAGGCAACTCAGAAAGCAGCGGAAAGAATTGGTCTGCCACCGGCCGTCCGGAGGGCAGGTGAAGTTATCGAGGGGGTTCACTCAACGGCAGGCAATTTGGGGTCAACCCTGGCTTCTGTAACTTCCAAGCTCGAAATTCGAAATAATTGTTAGCATTGAGGACGAAATTGCAAAGGTGTGGATCTCGTTTTTAGCTCCGCGATGAAGTGACGGAGATCCCAACGATTGAGCCGTCTGCAATAACAGTCGTATCCATCAGGGAGAAGTGCTGAAGGAAATGGGTCAACGCAATTGTCTTTCAAACTCAATGTTAAAGAATACCGACAATATATGGGAATCTTCGCAACAACCTGAATATAGTGGACATAGCCAAGAAGGGGTCAAGCCAGACTGACATCTTGGGTGGAGAAGGTAGCCACATGCCTTGAGCCCGTCGCGGTGATTATACCAGAAAAGTTCACCGCGCGCGAGGTCACTGGAGGGTTCCATTGTAGTGGGACTTGGAGAGAATGGTGTGGGTCTGGATTGATGGGTGTCACCGACAAATATTAATTGGCTTCAAACATGCATCCATGGCGGTCACGGTCCCGGGAGACACACAATCACGGGTGCCCACCTCACCGTGGATGAAATCTCAACTGAATGGGTGGGATCCGACTTTGACTCCCTGATAAAATAATCCCTAATCCTCCCACCTTTGAGAAAAATCAATTTAAATTTTCCGATACAACGGTATCTTCGGTCTCCTAGTCTCTTATAAACAGACGCTACAACATTTTTTGAGCTCGTACCTCGCTTTGTTGTAGTCTGTCAATTACCCGTGATCCGCGATCGGAGGTCAAGGTTATTATATAATCAAAAAAAAATGCGGATGTCGAGAGAGCTTTCAGGATGTGTCTTTCCACAATTTGGCAAAAGATTCAACTTCAGTGATCCAATCTGGGTCTCTTCTCCTGCGAAGTCTCAGCGACAAAAGCCAAAAACAAAGATGCCGAGTTTTGATGACTCGGCTGCTTACCGAGCAGCCTTTGCGTCCCAGCTCCAACACGGATAAGATCCTCTATTCTGAAGGGACAGATGCCTTTAGAATACGAATTTAACTTATTTTGCGTCCAAAATTATCATGGTGAGGGCGTTGGAAGTGCTGTAAAGCCTTGGGGTAAATTCAAACTCCGATGTTTATGTAATAACCGCGACCTCCATACAACTGTCACCGGGTAAACTACAGACTATCGGTCTCCTGGACCTATTCGTGAGGCGGTGGCGGCAAACTCATTCCACAGCGCGGGAATTCACATATTCCATGGTGCGTGCCTTCTGCATCCATTGCAGGACGGCGAGAGACTGCCCGGTGTAATCGTACGTGGAAACAATCGCCCTGATCCGATGTTTGGCCCGTGTCTGGTTCATGGCGCTCCTCATGGAGCGATTCAGAGCGAGTCGAGGGTCGATTCCCGTGAGAACAGGTATATTTTAATGCCCAAGCACGGATTCGACAAACATCTGTAATGGCACCATTCAGGTGTGAGTATTCGGAACCTGAAACTCAATGGCAAGTATCCTCGTGGATGAGAAAAGAGTCAGTGGCTCTCGTAGACTGACTTGAGCGTCTAAATACTAAACCAGTGCTTCAAGACAAGGACAAAACTCAAAGATCTGATCGAAGACCTAAGACATTTTCCTCAGGTACCCAAAGACAGGTTTCAAAGACGGAAGCCAAATGTGTAGTTTTACTAATGTTGAACCAAATCAGTTTGTGGCCATACTATCCAATGCTCTGTCTTCACGCATAGCGGGGAACGACCTCAGTGTGGACGAACTCCTCCAGCGAGCCAAACTTCACCCCAGTGCAGCAAGGTCGGGGTTGTGAACTGGCGTGTCGACGTACAGCCCAAATTTAGCTTGGTAGGAGTACTGCGAGCACATAGATCAGTTCGGCGCCCCGGTTGTGAAACAAACAAGTCGTTCCCGTGAACCAACTGCACATACCATATCATCCAACTCGGCAAGCCCCGAGGTCTCTAGGGCCGTGAACGTCACCTCCTTCTTGATCGCTGGAAATATACGTCGGATGAATCCCAACGTCGAACGGGCAGCAGGCACCTATACACGCACCAGCTGCGATCGCCGCGGCCAGTTCAGCATACGTGAAGCGCATGCTAATCACTGGATATGAGTTTCCCAGCACACCCTTGCTAGGGTCACAGTGGTGCCTGAGTAACGCCACGGCAGCAGCGCCAAAGTCGTGCGACATCCATGTGGCGGTCTGCGTGTCATGCGGACCGTATTTAGCAATGGGAATGGTATAGCCCGTGTCAGTCTTCTGGAGGGAATCAATTCTGCCAAGAATGTCAGCCGCATGGGCGTGCAATTAGTGGGAGGCGCACTTCCAGAGATTCTCGATAAACCAGCCGGTTAGAAGCACGGCGTACGGGACACCGGAGGTCTTGAGATATTCCTCGATGACTGCCTTGTCTACACACCGCGCATGATCAGCATCTCAGATGGTGGATGGATTCGACTGAAGAGGTAACGCACTCTCGAAATGGTAGATATCCTTGTATTGTCCGTTCGACACTTTTGCTGCACTCGGGACCGAGCTGTAACGGTGAGATTCGCTTTCAAGATTTTGACGGGAAATCACGAACGTCCAGATGAAGAACTTTACACCGACCTCCTTCGCCGCATCGACGAGATTCATACCCTGTTGAATTTCGCCTTTACCGCGGGGGTCCGCGGGAAACACCTCAGGATCCCAAAAGTTCGTGCACTTCAATAGTGGTATGGATCATCAGCACGCTGGGACCGCGGAATAATATGACTCATTAGAGGCGCACCCCAAAGACTGCGTAGCTGCCGCGAAGCGCGCTGATGACTGAATCCTTGTTCCAAAGGTTCCCAACGACGACCTCGACACCTCTTGAGAGCAGAGCCTTACTCGCAGCGGAAGTGAGACTTCGCGAGACAGCACGCGGTGTGAATTTTCTGTCGGCGAGGACAGCTTCGAGTACGGCGGAACCTGCGTAAGGCCCTGTCACCAAAGTTGCATGGGCCAGTGAGCGGCACTCACCCTGCGTTCCAGTGGCGCCGAAGATTGTGATAATAGGCATGGTTGGTATGTTGATATTTTTAACTTCGAGGAGGGTCGATGTCAATGCCCTCAACATTGAGATGACAAGCCCTTTTATATTGAAAACTATAAATGAAACGGGTGGGCTCATTATTAAAGAGGCGAGCACTTCTGTGCAGTTTAGTCAGTACGGAAGACCGCGCGGGATTACCTACAACCAAGTTCGGATTCGTCCGAGTGTCGGAAGTAGCACGGAATTGGACTCAATTTCACAATCGTGGTCTGGTGTACCTCACGCGGCTAATTTGATTCGGGAATTCTTTCGTTTAGCCCAGGCTGAGAGTCGAAAGTAATATGAAATTGAACCTTGTTCATCTCTGTCTTGGGAAATGGCCTTCCGCCAGTTATTCGGAGATAGGAAGGACGCGGGTTCGGATAAACCCGTCGGGTTTTCGGGTCGGGTCGGGTGGGTATGGGGTTGCGGGTCAGCAGTTCTTTAGACCCGAACCCGCGGGGTACCCGTGACAATACAGGCACACAGTACAAAATAGCTGTAAAAAATGAATGAAGCAGGTCTTTTGAGTGCAAAACTGTGCATGGGACACCCTATGGAGTCAGATCTTACCTGGAACATCGACCTTCTACTCAAAATCCCCATGCCGTGATGTGCCGAGGCTCGCATCACAGTCAGCACGGGCTAGCCGACGGCCCGTGAGCAACCTGTAAACCCGGCCGGCCCGCGGGTTGGGTTCCGGGCGACTGTTTTACAACCGAACTCGTGTCCATCCCTATTCAGAATCGGAGATCCTGCCGTTGTCCGGTGTAGTCCCCAGTTCCTGTGTTGGCATCCGCAGGAATCGGGGTTCGGAATTGAATCGGAATACACTTAATTTTGGCGATTCGGCTTCGCGTTCCCTGTGGGTGCGGTTCAGCTACGAAAGTTTCAAGTTGTTACAGCTATTTGCGGAACATAAGGCGCGGATCAAAATTCATCAAAAACCGTTGTTTCCACTAATGCAAAACGCGCCTGCGCTTCGCTCCGGAACTACGAGTGGGGACCGAGAGCAGTGGGATCAGATGAGGCCCAGAAAACAACGATGACGGGGAATTCATATAGCTCAGCGTCCGCAGGTGATGAATGAGATGCGAAAAGTTCGTCGGCTGTGTATAGAAGCCGCCGACCATGAGACCTGGCTTTTCATCGCAAAGACCCAGAATGGTATGGATCCACAGCTCTAGTACTGTTGCGGCACACAGTTAATTTCCGGCGTGGTGAGAATATGAATGACGAAAAGGGTAAGCAATAGAAAACTCAAAATCCTGTGTTGGTATTGCGGCGGGTCATGTAAAGCTGTTTGTATTCCTTCGGGTCAGGTGGCTAGTTGAATCTTCCAGTCACCGAGCTGTGTTTGCTTTCTCCTTTTAATGGGAAAAATATTACGAGTATCAGTGCGAATGTGAACACCTACATATTTCTCGTGGGTGGTAAGGTTCAGGATTGTGCTGCCTAGATGAAACGGAGGGAGCGGCTGCGGTACGGTACCAAAAATCATAATCGCTGATTACAATAAAGTTTTTGGAGCACCATACAGACAGTAAGTTCAGTTTGCGCTGCAGGCCAGCAGCTGGGCCATTATGGCAATTCTAAACTTCGCAGAGAATAGGAGTCTGGAGCCATAACTAAATCAGCATGAAAAGGTTCCAAAGAACTGGAGAGGCTGTATCACCGGTAAGTAGGCCAATAAATTATTATGCCTTGAATAAGGCCGAGTTCATATCTCCCGTGACGAGCATAATATTCCACGCGGTGGTATAACATGCGCAACCAGTCGAAGATTTTGCCGCCCATACCTATTCGTAGCAGCTCAAGTCATAAAGTGGGATGATCAGTCGAGAGGAAGGCATTAGTAGCATTCACAGCGGCGACGTAAACGGCAATGCCACTGGCGTGAGCCCATTCTTTGAGACAATGGAGAATAAACGGATTGTTGTTTGTTCGGTAACCAGCTCTGAATCCATTTTGATAGTCTGGTATGTGTCCTCATGCTTCGGCCCATTCAGTGATTCGCAGGTGAATTGGGAACGTCAAAACCTTCAAGACACAGCTTTCTAGTGCGAAAACTCCGTAGCTATCCGGAATCGAGATTCGAGGTGAGCTTCCTTTTTTGCAACAACCCAATTATGGCTGTTCTGAACCATATGCTTGGCCCTTCTTGTTTGCGAGTGGAATGTACGGAGTGAGGATTGCAATGCCATAGAATAAAAAGCTCAAGTTGACGAGGTTCAAATTTTCTCCAGCACAAAGATTCCAGGGATGAGAACTTTGCATGCAGGTTCAAGGTTGATATTTACATGAGGTCTTTTGACTCAGGACAGTCTGCCAGTCTCAAATTAACATCAGTGGCAGTAACAACCGGAAACACAAGCGGACGACTTGGAATGCTTCTGCTGCCTGAGGAGCCGAAATGGGCTGGATGCTCAACCACGAAAGTGGATGTCGTTTTTTGAAAAAAAGAAAGTTTTTTTGTTTTGTTCACTCTGCCGAGCATCTATATGCATAGGAAGGGTCGTATAGGAATCTCTTAGACTACTGCGGCACAAGTGGCAAAGCAGGTGGCTAAGAGGCCTAACGGCGCACTTCGTATTGGAGATGATGGTGGCTCGGAGATCAAAGAATCCCCAACCGAACCGCCACAAACCTTGAACTTAGGTCCAATCCAAAATTCAGCAATCTACCGGAACTCGAGTATGGGTTAGCCGTTAAGCCCTTCATCAACTCCTCAAATTGACGAGACATTTTATTTGAAGAAATTCGGCCCGCACAGCGCGCTCATCTTTTTTTTGACGCCACTGTATTGTGTTCACACTCGGAATATTTCGTGGGTCGACATGATAAATTGTGATATATTCCTCTCAGGGCTTCACGATATGGTGGCTAGTTGAAAATATAGATTCTCTTTTTCCCTTCTTTTTAAATATACAAAATCCACTCGTCGGTCGCTTTGACCTCGTCGAGCTCGAGGGCCACGCAAGCCAGAAAAAAACTCACTTGAACGGGCCTCTGACATTGGGGAGTAGACCCCAGCTTTCGCCAATGTGGGCCCAATGTGTGGGCCTTGTTTGCAAACATCCCGCTCGGCGAGTCGGCAATCACCGGTCACAGTGTGACCGTCACACAAGCAAACTTGTCTTTGCGCTCTTACCTTGACTCTCACCTTCTAGCGCGGTCCTATTTGATGTCACCTACGGACACGCCGGATCCTGGCCTTAGATTGGAGGCGCTCTCCCGTCTTCCTGTCTCTCTCCGGGCAAGCCTTCTCGTCGGCTTTGTTTTTGTCCTGAACTGATTTTAACCTCTTCCTGATTGTCTGAAGAGAGTTGCGAAGGCCGCAGCGCACGGTTCGATGGAGAGTCTCAGACATCTACAGAGGAAAATTGCCGATCAACGTCTCACCCACCTGGATCTACACCTTCCGGTCCTCTTCGCGAATCTTGATCCTACACGCATACCGAGCGCTCATGTGCTCGATGAATTCTCCCTGGACGGTACCTGTGTCTCTGCAATCACCGCCGCATTTCTCTCTGTTATAGCGCTCAACAATATGAAGCTTGCAACGAACCTGGGACCATTCCTCCGCGCCTTCTACCACAGCTGTGGTCCCGCGCATGGCCGTGGATTGCATTTCTCGACAGATACCACTACCTCATCCCTGCCTGCGACACCCGCGGCGAACACGAAAATCGTCTCGTATACATCTGGCTCATCAATATCTTCTATTCCGATGCGGAAACTGCTGTAGCCGTGGATGTAACACCTGGAGTGCGCATCTTGGTGGGGGAATTCTGGAGAAAGGCGGTATGCATCCCATATCATGCAGGCATGGGACCGGTGTGCGATCTCCTCGTTGAAGCAAACAGACTGGACTTCGAGTCCGGGGAGGCGGACGCCTACCTTGTTACGCACATCGACGAATTGATCGAAGGCGCCGGCGGCAGCATGGAAGATTTGGCAACACTAGTGGTAGAGCACATTAAGCTCGTTCGCGTCGACCCCGCGCACTGGCTTCCGACGTTGCAGTCTGTTCTCATATTCCTTCGCGATGCTCATTATCGGATGCTAGTCTGGCCAGCCCACTTCAAGTTTGCGGGTCTGGCGGACGCGCTCATCAGCAGCGTCGACACAATCATCGCCGACGACGGAGACCGCTGCGAATCTACCCTCGAACTCTATTTCGAAATGCTCATTTGGGTGATTGATGACAACGTCGAATACCTTACGGACGCCCTCAAGGCGGAACTCCTCGCCGCGATTATCTCGTGCTGCCGCGCCCATCTCTACATATCAACCATAATGTCATTTCTGGAACACCACCTCCAGAGCCTCACTGTCTACCACTCCGTTCTTCGTGAACTACGCAAACTCAGCACGGCCTCCGTCCCAGAAACATCGCCCATGTTTAAGCAATGGAAAGCCTTCGTGGACCTCGTCAATGAGCGCGCAGCATTTATGGATTCGTTTGATTCCAACGAGTATGACGCGTTGAGGGCATGCGACAGTCTAGAAGTTCGTCCCTGTCCCCAGCCGCAATGCTTACTTGATGATAAAATTTCAGTGCGGCACGATACGGGAAAGGACTGCGTTCAAACGATGCGGAGGGTGCCTGCGCAACTATTATTGCTCAAAGACGTGCCAGCGCGCGGATTGGCGCGCAGGTGCTCATCGCGAACTTTGTACGAGCAGGTGCACCGGCAGCTGCCGGAGTAAGCCCCATCAATAATGGCCACTCATTTCACTGACGGACCACGATGGCAGACCGCATGCGCACCCGCGACCGCGCCTTCCTACGCGCCCTCGTCCACCGCGACTACCTCGCTCTCAAACCCTCATTCTGCTCGCGCAAGTCGAGTTCCTAGCCCCGAACCCGGACGCGTTGTTTTACGTCGGCTTCGACTACTCCGACGGGCGGCCGAGCGCATGTGCATGTGTGGGCGCCCGGTCACGGACTTTGGGACATCGATGACAATGATCCGTGTACTGAGGAGCAGCACGCGCGCGCGAGCGGCCGATACATGGTGCAGCGTGTGGCGCTCAGCACAGGGACAGCGGTGCAGCGGCCCTGGATTCCTCTACGAACGACGAGCAGTGCACTGGATGATGGCGTGCGCCGCCTCGCACGCGAGTTGCAGGGCACTGATGGCTTTGTGGTGAAGCGGTCGTGGCTGGTTGAGGAGATCGAAAAGCTGGACGCAGAAACTGCGGGGGACTTGGTCGAAATTCACTGAAAAATGGCCGGGGCGTACTATAATGTCGGTTCTATGTTATTTCGTTTCTTAGCGAGGACCCAAATTTCCGTCTAACGTGGTCCGCGCAGCCTGCACCTCTGATAGTACTTCCCCCACCTACTATTTTGCACGTATTTTAGCCAGATTTTTTTATCACCTGCGCAATTGCATTCGCCCACGTAAAAGGGGGACTTTCTCGATGCTTGCCCTCGGTTTCGTAAATAACCACCTAGGTCAGTTCTACACATCCAAATATCACTCCTCCCAAAACCTACCCTGATTATTCCCCGGGTAGCCCCCACCCAACCGGAGAGTAATAAGGATATGTTTTTGAGACCCGTACCCACAGAATTTTGCGTGGACACACGCCGACAAGAGACAGGTCACCGTTTATAGAACGGATGACTACACAAATCCTATCGAACTTGTAGGGTTAGTCTTTGGTGAGGATTTAGTCAGCTGCCTGTTCACTGCGTTTCCGACCCTCTGTAGGCACACCCTGTGTCTACTGCCATAGACAATGTGTAGGCAAACCTGTTTGCCTACATATGCCTACAGCATGTAGACACTATTGGTGTACGTGAGTCTACCCTTGATCTAGTATGCCTACGTTGGTCTACGGCAGTACACCCATGTAGACAAACATGGTGGGATGCAAATCTATCAAGTTTGGAACGAATCATTTTGAAGGCCGAAATAAGGTGGGGGCGACCAAGTTTGTCTACGGCTGTCGACAAACGTAGGCGAAGTTTGCCTACGTGACGTACGCTGATGTAGCCGAGCGAACACGAGCGAAGGCTACGCTGTGCCGATGTCCCCTTGCCTACAGCCATCACATACTTTAACCCACGTAGACGAGCGAACACGAGCGTAGGCAAGGGTGTGCCTATAGGGGCCGGAACGCAGTGGTTGCCTGCTTTCCCAGCAACTGGAATCTAAGTTCCAGAGCTATTCGCGCAGAGACCGTGGGCGTCATTTAAACTTGCATGTAAAGCAAATTGAAAACGGGCTGAGGGCAGCAAGGCGCAGGAAGAGCACTTCAGGTTCCGGCAATAAATTCCGTGTCGACTCCTAATGCGTTCCGGGCTACCGTACTTTGAGACTAGCAGCACCTCCGTTCCAGCGTCGCTGCGGCAGCATTGATATACCGTTGACTTGCTCTAGATTGAGAGGCGCGGTAAGAAATGCCAGAACGTTTTAACTGTTAGACCTCAGGTATGCGACTGTTTGCCAACTCCACTGGAATTAAACATGGTCAACGAGCTGGGCGCTTGGGTGGGCGCTAAAGGTCCACGGCGCCAAGTTTCTTCTTGATCATGTATGTGCGTAACCATGGGCATGAAAGAAAATAAATAATTTGTTTATTGAGCTCGCATAACAATTCGAAACTTTCGAAAGGAAAGACGAGTGCTAAAAGACGGCGGGGAGCGTTCCAAACACGGCAGCACCTGAATACTGCACTCCTGTAGCACGAGAAGCAAGCATTCGAATCGGAGGATCGAGTCTTCGTCCGACGCAGACCTGATGCAGCTCCAGAACCGACATGACCCGACAGCAAGCTCAGGCTCTGCGTCTCCACTTCCGTGCTGCATTCGCGTTGCCTTCCTTGTTCGCAGATGCATTCCCCATGTGGCCCGCACCCGCACACAGGCTCGAGTGGGAAGCTGCGGGCTCCATCCTCCGCGCCTATGCGTGCGCTCGCGCCACGCTCACATTCGTCGTCGGACGCCTGGCGCAAGATGTAGGTAGGCGGACTCCCTGCACACCATATAAAGGTGCGACCAAATGGAACGGAGAGGAAACTCCGCGGTGAGCACTGCAGAGACATTCGCCATCCAGAATACTGGGCACGCGTCCCAGCATCCTCAAACTCTTCAGCATCACCCGCCGCCGAGAAGATAGATCGAGTCTCGAGCCGAAACATCGAGGCTTCGTCCGCAGAGGCTTTTCCTTTTCAGAGAGGAGGAACTGGGCGAGGCGCCTGCCAGTAGCGCCCGCCGCCGAGAAACGGTAACCCAGCACTCGAAAACCCAAAAAAGGAAATTCTCGACCATGGCGGGCAGGGCATGAAGAAGCACACGCAGACGACGTAGCAGTAGAGTCGCGATCTAGGCGCGCACGGAGAAACGTCCAGCGCCACGACCCGCCGGTCATAGCAGAGCGTTGGGTCTAGCCACTGTCCAGCCACACCCGCCAAGGAACGGGACCACCAACGTCCTGCAGCACAACGCGCGATAGCCCATATCGCAAGTCGTCGCGCGTGCGATGGTTACACCGACGCAGCCGGTGCGAGACACTGCCCATCCTAAAATCCCACCCGCACCCGCAACGATGGATCCACGCCGCCTGCCCGTACAAACACCCAGACAGGAAGCTGCGGTCTCTGTCTCTGCACATATGGTCCCCACCCCATCGGGCTGAGACGGGCAGGTGGAGTCCCGCCTCACGAGGGAGCAGCTGCGGGGTACGCTCCCGCCCCCCATCTCTAGCGCCGCGGAGCGTGCATCTGGTGAGCACCGATCGCGGCGCACCAGGCCCCCACCACGTCGGTCCTGCACACGCGCACACATCGCGCTCGCAACCGCTGTCGCCTCGTACACATACACCCAATCCCGGAGCGGATATCCCCCCGAATGTTCACGCACCCGTATTCGGCGTCTGGCCACGTGGCGGATGACAGCACTTCCAGCAAGCAATCTTTGCTTTACGTCCCCGCCTGCACCATACTCCACGTCTGCACATCCACGCCTTGATTCCCCGCCGGTGTCGTGTAAGGCGGCGCCGCGGGTTATACGGTTGATACCCGCGGATGCAGACGACGGCTGTGCAGCACTGCGTCCCAGCCCAGTCCGAGACCAACGGTACTGTGCCGCAGACGAAGGACCC